>SNQN01006920.1:7043-21115 GCA_008642245.1 Bassia scoparia
TATTTGGCAAAGGTTGGACTTTATTGGTTATTTGTTTGTTTTTGAGTTTTAGTGATTAAATTGATGAAGTACTAATTTCAGAAATTGAGATTAAATTTGTTAGTGATTTTTTTTWWAAAAAAATCTGGGGTTTTCTCGATAGCAGCTGAATACCTTTCATTCATAATTCATTTATGCAATTTGCAGCATCATTGCTATCAATGAAGAATGGGAATATTTTAGTGAGAATATCCCTTTATGGGTGAGGGTAGTATTTAAGCTTCTTGGTAGCTATCAGTTTGATGGAAATTACATGTRCACACATTATACTCCGTTCATGTTTAGAGTTGGAAAGGAGAATGGAAGTCTATTTTTATTTTTGTGAGACATTTTACCTAAATTTTGGGAATACAAAGGCTATAATTTTCTTGTAATCAGAAGCACATAACAACAGAAGGCACTTAAATAAATATGAATAAATCATTGCTCTTATACCAAAAGAACTACATGATCCACTTAATAAACCATCTTATAATGTGACCCRGAACACTCTCGAAGTCTGGAAAAGATATATGTACACAAGAATAACAACTATCCTTGGCAATTTTTAGTGTCAATTTCTTTGCCACATGGTCTCTTTCCTATTAGTATAATTTTGTTTGCTTGTGCACATCCTTGATCCATTATGTGCATCTATATCAAAGTCGTATACCGTTCTTAAGTCTTCTGACATGGGAGGCTGTTGAGTATCACAGATAGCAGATGTGTGGTCATGCAAGGTTACTTTGTAWTGTTCATGGGTTCGAACCCCTTTGAGGACCGTGAGGAGCCAACAAAACTTTAGGAAGATGATTCAAGTGGGTATCTTCCTTTTTTGTTCCTTTCTTTCTAGAACAATTCATTCTTATTTATGTATTTTATCTTGCTACAAATTGTTTTGAGTGTTCAGTATATATAGGTCTTGAACTCACGATGTTGTAAGTAGACAACATCTTTGTTCTTTGCAAATTTGGTCAAAAGTATTTATTTTGCTTGGAAGTTGATGTGAATTTTAATATAATTCAGGTTGATGGCATCTGCGTATGATATCCGGTATCCTTGCTATTAAGTTGGGTGAGAAAATTCTGCTGTTTTTAAAGTTACTTGACTGAATTTTCTGTTTCTAAATTGCACTTTTCTTATTTTATGTCAACTAAGCCACTTCCCCCCTCATTTAGTCGCTACACTTGTTGCACGGACCTAGGCAATGTTTAGAGAAGAGATAGAGTAGAAAAATAAATAAGGACCCATGTGAGAGAAAGAATAGAGAATATCTACTCATAAAATGAGCAATATGTGAAACAATGCCATAGAAAGTGGAAATGCGATGTAGCGAGTAAAATGTAAACGATAAGTACAAATTAAAGCCAAAGGAAGATTGTGACCATGTTGACTGATGTCTTTTTGATAGAATTGCCAAAGAAATATGAAAATTTGATCTATAGAGAATTATCTAGCATATAATTAAGTGTGTATGGCTTGACAACATTCTTTCTTTATAGTAGGATCTTGTTTATGCATCTAAGCTTGAAACCATAATATGATAATTATAATGGTCTCACCAATGAAATATTTTACATTATGCTAAGAGTTTGAATTTTGATAGGTGTAATCATTTCTGATGCGAGATAATGCTCATGGATCAAATTTCTTTCGGAAATTGAAAAAATTAGTCAATTAATTTCTAACGCAGCCTTGGTAATTAGTCAATATTCACAGGTTGAAAACCAGACTGGATATAGCTTGAACATATCTTCATACTTCATGTAGTATATAGCTATATTCAGACTGTATGATTTCTAACTAAAATGTTTTGTTTATGTTTATTGTGACTGAATTTGAAATTTGAAGCCATTCTTTTTAGCAAATATTCACAATAGTTATAGTTGATGTTATTTATGTCTTTTTTAAGCATATAAATTGCATTAACAAATTTTCTATTTTCTACTTTCCCAATGGGCGTAGCTGCAATCTAATGTAATATATATGTTGATGTTTACTACCACATCATTGGTGAATTTACTTAATGCTATCGGGTTGCTAGGATGCTCGCAGTGCGGTTGGCTCTTGTTGGACTATTGTCATGAGTTGTGGTTGTAGCTAGAAACTCATTTGCTACTTGCTTTGATGGCGTCTCTTGGAAGTTCTTCCCAGTAAGACATTCTACATATCGTGTGTATTGTCTGGTACGTTTAGTCATTAGCACCCCTAAAGATTGGTTTCTAGAGACTACCATCTAGACTATTTTATTTTATTTTTCAACATCAGTGTGTTAGTTTTGAAAATGTATTTCAAGTATAAACCTAGGGGAAGATTGTAGAACCGAACAAAGAATTGATATAAATTAATACTTATTATGTTTATGGATTCGATATTCTGCGATTGCTGTATATTCTACTTCATATACTTCGAGTTCTGATGATGTTATTGTATTATTTTATGTTGCTTATAAGAATGTACTTGATTTTGTTCAATTGCATTCGATGTCAAACGTTTCTGAATTAAATACTAATATGTTTGAATGTCTGTTGCGAGGTGTGTCATGTCAAAAAACAAATTGTGCTTCAATGTTAGGTTGGCTTGTATGTTGTGAATTGACAATTTGTACATGATGACCAACATTTATGTGATGGTTCCCCATTTTCCTACTTCACTGAACGTTTGTTTTTTTTATTGTATAGATGATCGAGCATCAAAAACAGATTTGTTAACATGGGTTTATACTCTCAAATTTCCAGCATACCATATCAAATACAAATATGACATGAAAAGTTACGAAGACGTGTTTAAGAATATTATACATGGACAGTAAAAATGCATATGTAGCAATAACCAAGTCAAACAAAGATTGGCGCAGTTCTAAACCTCATTAAATTACTAATCAAGATTCAGAATAGCCAATGTTATGTAGTATAACAAATTCTTTTTTCCCTAAATTAACTTTTCGATAAAATGAAAATTGCTATTATCAATAAGACCCGACAACTACTTGCAATTGGAACAAATCAACATACAGTTCTTCCAAGACCCCAACATCGAAACTATTCATATATAAACTATGTAGGTTTTATTTTCTTTTTATCACGACTACAGGTAGAACAGGATCTCAAAACTATATTCAATCCACAAGATGTATTAATTAATTTATACAAACACTATCAAAAGTAACCTTCCTATATGTTTAATATTATAACATAATACTCCCTCTAATTTAAGAAATTCACTATCTTATCGACTATGTACACCTTTATTTTTACCTCTACAATAATACTTTTTCACAACAATACATAATTATTTAACTAAATTCCTACATCGCTTTATCAAAAGATGCCCGCATTTGTCCCTCTAAGTCAAGTTTGGTCTTGAAAAACAAATTTTGAACATATCTTATTAACGAATCTGACGGAGTATTGTTAACTACCTATATAACCATCACTGTCGAACGCAAATCAAAAATCAATATACGATTACCCAAGTAATAGGATATAACCCTATCAGTAATAGGTACCTTTTAAATTTTAATCAACGAATTTCTCTGTTCATCAAGATCCTATCTGCAATTCGATTCTTACCCACACTACTCCCAGGCACAAAGCCCCCAAAGCTTTCCCTATACACTACTCATAGAAGATCCCAGAACTTAATACGATGTCAACTCCTAAAATTCAAATTGCTAAAGCAAATGCTGAATCAACCATCTAAGTGACAACCGAGTTCACTAGCCCTCTCAACTCCGGCGTATCCCGATTTGAAGGGAAAAGTAATAAAAACCAAACATTTCCTCACTGCAAAGACGCTAGCCTCTTGAATCGCTGTAAAATTATTGACATACAGCCAACGATGTAGATTCCTTAACAATTTCCTTCAGAAACACATATTGCTCAAGTCCATTCAACTCTTTTAATACAGTTTGTATGTAGACACAATATGCACTAATACTAAAGAGGAACAACTGCTTTCAATTAATCTCACAAGGTGGGTAAGAGAACACCTCACTACGTAGTCTTATCCATCCAAACTCACCAAAGGTGTTTACAATCCACAGAACCACACCATGGATCAACGTCCAACTGATCACAGATTTCATAAGTGTTTACTCAAAAGTGTAGTTGATGGACTCCTCATCGACAGTCCAATGCACTAAAGATTCCCTGTTGCCGTCGGGACCCAGCAAGCATTATGTTTCCACAGAGTCAGTCTACAGTAAGAGACCAGAACCATTCCTCAGGACGCAAGTCTTTCAGAAGAACGAAACCAGAAGCAGCCGATTTTACAGGCAAATATCTGCTTCCCTCCAAAAACTTAATATATTTCTCTTGAGCGGGAACAACCCTAGCAGGATTAGTTAAAGTTTCGAAAGAAGGCTCTGGCTCAGCCTTCTTTTCTGGTGGATTTTCAACCTGCCAATTGCAAGAAAGCAAACTGCATAAGATGATCTAGTACCCTGGAAATCTACACAGAARATCACTAGGTTAAGAATGACATACAGGTGTTGAGTCTCCTTCCTTCTCTGTAGACGACTTCGCTTTCCCAGTAGCAGAAGTAGAGGCTGAGGGCTCTAACCCAACAGCCTTCTCTTTCTGCTCTGTCTCCTTCTTCGCCCTAGCTTTGGCCTTCGCTGATGTTGATAATACAGCAGTGGGAAGTTTCACAGCAGATGTTGTAGTGGGCACACTGGTTGGTTTTGGATACTCAAACAAGGAAGGTTTTGCATGTGACAAGAACTCAAACTTTGGAACTTTCAATTTATAGTTCAACCCAATTAAGGCTGTTGGTGAGAATGCCAAACTTACGAAATATATGAGGGGATACCAATACCAAAATTGGGTAAAAACTGCCAGGCCAACAACTGCTGTGATTTTATCATGTTTTGACTTGGAAAGCAGCCTAATTGTCACATTCCTACCGCCAGCATCAAGAATTCCAGATGCTAGAATGGCTCCCATCTTGCTCATGGTATCTTCATGCTTGTCGAGAATTATCTTCTCCAATTGCCGCCTAAAAAAAAAGGCAGAGAATCATGGACTAGAAACTAAAAGAAAAGGACAAAAGGGAGCTGGCAGCAAGAAAAATTACCTAAATGTTCCAACCCGAGAATCCATAGCTTCAGTAATCTGAACCATAACCATGGCCATGGCAATCAAGGCACCTTGTCGAACAAAATCAACTACATCTGAAGTTAAGGGCTCTAGCAAAGATATGGCCTCACTCAGACCAGTGCCAGCGCATGAAATACCAACTGCTAAGGCTGCACCATATCGAACATGTGGGTTGTAGGACTCAGACAGCAGGGACACAATACGGGGTGTCTGTCAAAAATAGCAGTCAAGTGTGTTAAGTTTTCAAAGCGAATTTCACRACTACCATTGCAGAAAACACTACAGATCATTGAAGTTATTAGATCTGCAAGTTCATACTAAATTCCCCTTCAACCCCCGAGATATTTAAGGTACCTCTACTAGATAAAAAAAATTGAAGCAATGAACAATTACAAGGGTGGATCAGTTATCTCTTGACCTATGTACATAATTTGACTTGACACTTGTTGTTTTTCAACCTCTTCTCAGAACTAGTCTTTTTATCATCATAACATAGCATCTATAAAAGAAAATCACAACAAAGATGAAAACCAACCTGTTCAGGTTCAGAATACAAAACAAAACCAAGAGCCAAAACAGCAGTTCGCCTAACATCATCACTCACATCCGACACAGCAAAATGAAGCAGCTGCCGGATGGCCTTGTTATTTGATGTTCCTCTGTAAGCTAAAGCCAATGCATACATACCACCATAACGAATTATAGGATCCTGGTCCCGAGTCATTTGTTCAATAAGTGTGTCTGCTTCCTCCTCTCTTCCATAAACTGTCAGTGCAATACCTAAAGCTAATCCCCTGGACATAACAAATAAGCATATTAGCCAAAAGAGAAGTAGAGAACTAACRAAACAAATATCATTCTCCCTTCATTCTTTTTTACCTGATACTTTACCCAAACAAGCACTATTCACAGTGGAACTTGACTTTGTTTGGTTTTAATATTATATATACTTTCTCCGATCTGGATAGAATCGTATAGGCATTCCAGAAAGAAGTGTGCATTTTGCACTTTATTCTATTTGGGAAATTATCTATAGAATTTTAACAWGGTGGGGCTAACTTACAAGTTTCTCTCACCAATCTATTTTTACTTTAAACCCACTTGCAATACTCTCTCCAATATATTTGTAATTTAGATCACCATGATTTTTTTTAATAGCTTTCCTTAATCTCTCBGCAAATTGTAATTGTTCATTTCCTTTTGGGACGGAGGGAGTACATAAGCAAAATATGTAGTCATCYGGGATCATGTTTGATTCGTCTCAACAAATACTTTCCAAACATGTAATTTTTATAAGCTTTTATCTRGGATCCTGTTTGATTCGTCTCAACAAATACTTTCACAACATGTAATTTTTATAAGCTTTTAACATAATATAGTACTCGTGTAACTCAAGATATAAAAATATGAAGTTGYGTCTTAGGTGTGAAAAAAAATGTAACAAGTAAACAAGATGGATGGAATAACAGATTAACCATCTAGCTTTACCTAATTATCTTCTCATGCTGGGTTTCATGTGCATAAGCAAGCATCTCGCCAGCCTTCTCACTTGCTGTGCCCACCATAAAGCAACCCATGCTGATGCCAGCAGCTTCACCGAACACACTGTCTGTATAAGAAAGTTAATGTCCTCAAATATATCTTCATCTGCAGTTCAAAGCTGCTAGTCCAATCCAAACATGCACCATGTTGTATGACCTGCGATGAAATGCAGCATTAACATAAAAAAAAGGTTAATAAATAATCAAATCCTAATCAAGGAAAACTACAATTTTGTTTAACAAAACACACCTCAACATTAGTACTGCGTGGCATCACGAAAAACGGTTTAATAACCCTCCGTGGTTAGCATGGATAAACCAAGTGCATATAATGCCCCACCTTCAGAGTATGGACTACCACACCTCCAGCTCCACCCTGAGGCAAGTACGGCGCCATCAATGACCGCCCTGCTGTAAATGACCTCTATGATAACACCAATCCAGCTGTTGCACTAAACTTTGCCCAATTTGTAGCCTGCTTAGCCAGTCCTGACAGATGAAGCCATGAAAATCAGCGCACAACATTTCTCACTCGTCTCCCAATCTATATTTTAGGATACTACAACAATAAAATATCAAAACCTATATATAAGAAGAAAGTGTACCAAATTCTCCTGAGAAAAGTATCCACAGTAGTACCAGCATGCATAATGGATTCGCATTAATCGTTGCACTGTGGCAACACTATTCCTTCATCTCAACAGATTGCTTTACGTTTTCAGGGATAAGGAGGTCTGACCTACATCCAAAATATTAAGAAATTTGTAACAGAACTTACTTAAATATGAAGTAATACAAATTTAAAGAAAGGACATGCAATATCTCACTTGTTTGGACTATACAAAAACTGCAAAGTCACTGAATTGAAGTCTCCCCAGACAAGATATCTTTCATTTTAGCCAATCTTTCAAAATTCTAGCTTCAGAAGGATCCATTTCTCTGACTCAGCATTGGTGATAGGAGTGTCATCAGCCATTGCACATCTTCAGATGCTTGAATTTCAGTCTGGGAGGCTCTGCTTCCCCGGTTGTGGGCTGCTCTGAATAAAATACTCAGGCTTTGAAAGGCGATCCCTCACATTTAACAGAAAAGCCTGATGCTCATTTTTATAAGATCAAAAGCTATTTGAAATGAAAGCAAAGTATCTTCCATTTCTCTGCACGAAGAACTTTCTAGAATGCTGTCAACACCTTCAGGTTGACCAGAAACATAAGACACTGGCAAATACTCAAATAATCAGGGATGGCACTTCTGATACACTCTCACAAGCAGCGAAGCACCTGAAATAAACCAAGAAGGTCAATAGTTGAATTATGTTAGCAGTAAGGTCAAATCTCTCTTTCCTTTTTCTTTTTTTTTCAAATTGGACTCTCTACAAATATATCAGCAAGCAATACAACCCAAAAAGACATCTTTATAGAATGTCCAGAAGTAGATAATGCTACTAGGGTCTACACCAGAACCTACCATAAAATTCAAACAAGACAGGAGTATCAAACTATGTACAAGTCTTAGCCTTACTGAAAGCTTAAGCCTAACCCAAACAACTTGAATTCCTATATGAAGCATATTGAAGTCTCAGAAACCTTATAGGGTATAGGGGAGAGAAATGAGAATGGCAAGGGTGGTAAAAAAACTCAAAGTCCCATTTTTAAGAATTAACTCCAGCGTGGAGAGGGAGGGGGAGAACAGTATTCCTATCGTTCACATCATTAGTGGATAAAAAATTAAATAAGCAACAGTAGAGAGAGTTTGAGACGGCCTATAGCACAAGAGCATGGAGCAAGAGCTAAATTGCTATTCTCAATGCAGATGGTCTCAAGGTCGTATACAACTTTCGAATTCAAATAGAAATATTCCAAAATCACCCACAAAAGGACTAGGGCAGCAGTAAAGGGTTTTTTCAAACATCGCAGTTTCGCAACACATTATCCAAACCATACAAGAAATATCACTGTCAAAATTGACAGACCAATCCTATAAATTATGAACTATACTCCATATAACTTTGACTAATGCATAGATCCAATTATCTATACACAGGAAAAATGAGATGAAACAACAAACTTAGTTTTAAAAGGCGCAAGGCGCATCAAGGCACAAAGGATCCTTGGAGCCTAGGCGCAAGGCGCAATGCAAAGGTGCGTGTGTAATGAACTAATATTACTTGGAGGGTAGTTTAGGTATTTTAGGTTAATTTATGTATTAGAAAATAGTAGAAGTTTCTAGAGTTAGCTTTATGTATAAATAGGCTAAGTAGTAAGTGTTAGAGTTCATGTTGAATGATGAATATTTTGAAGTGAAAACTTCTTTGGMGAGTTGTGACCTCAAGTCACTAATTTGGGAGAGAATCGAGCCTCTCGAAAGCTCGATATTTATCTTAGTTTGTTAATTACTTCATTTCAATTTATATTATCCCACCATTAGTTATCATTATCATCCCCTAGTTTATCATTTTCTGTCTATATTTACTGTGTTAGTACTCCGACGATGTCAGTTCATCACAAATGGTATCAGAGCAGCACGGTCCTCGAGGCCGRAGGTACTGCCGGAAGTCGAACGGAGAAGAGTAGGTCTGCAGATCTATTTGGGGAAGCCTTCAAAGCAAAGATGGATGAAATCACACAAAAATTGTGTGAGGACRTCACGAAGGCATTGAAGGAGGCATTTATTACTCCGATCCGACAAGAGCTAGCTTCAATTCGTGAAGAGATCAAGGAGATGAAGCATGAACTCGCTGATATTAGGAGGGAGTTACAGGAAGAAGATAAACTGGCGGCAGCAGTGATGGAAGAASGTGGGACGGTGACAGATCAGTTGGGTCGCGCTGAGACCTATGTTATTGCAGCGAGTGAAAAGAAAAGGGGAGCGTTCTGGAAAGGTGGTGCTCGAGGAAACGTTTCAGGCGGTGTTTCATGTTCTGTCACGGCGCGCCTTTGCGCTTTTTGCAAGTAGCTTAGACCTGTGTTATTAATTGATGTGTTTCCATTGTTTTTTTTAATAATTAACTGTCTACAACGACTATCAAAGGTTTTTTTTCAAAGTTTCAATCAATTTTTTTTGCATATATGAGGCTTTTTCACTGAAATTTTAGAACCTGATAACAAAAAATATCTAATATGCTAGGTGTGCCTCATCTACAAAAGGCACGCACCTTTGCATTGCGCCTGGCGCCTAGGCTCACAGGATCCTTTGTGCCTTGATGGCCTTGCGCCTTTTAAAACTAAGTTTGTTGTTTCATCTCATTTTTTCCTGTGTTAAAGAAAATTGGATCTCATGCCATTAGTCAAAGTTAATATGGAGTATAGTTTCATAATTTTTAAGGATTGGTCTGTCCAATTTTTGACAGTGATGATTTCTTGTATGTTTGGATAATAGTGTTGCGAACTGCTGTATTGAAAAAACCTTTACTGCTGCCCTAGTCCTTTTGTGGGTGATTTGTGAATATTTCTTATTTGAATTCGAAGTTGTATACGACCATGAGACCATCGCTTGAGAATAGCATTTAGCTCTTGCTCCATGCTCTTGTGCTATAGGCCGTCTCAAACTCTCTTACTGTTTGCGTTATTTAATTTTTTATCCACTTAATGATGTGACGATAGGAATACTATGTTCTCCCCCCTTCCCCTCTCCAACGCTGGGAGTTAATTCTTAAAAATGGGACTTTGAGTTTTTTTAACCCCTTGCCCATTCTCATTTTCTCTCCCCTACTACCCTATAAGGTTTTCTGAGACTTCAATATGCTTCATATAGGAATTCAATTGTTTGGTTAGGCTTAAGCTTTCAGTAAGGCTAAGTTGTACATAGTTGATACTCCCTTGTCTTGTTTGAATTTTATGGTAGGTCCTGGTGTAGAACCCTAGTAAGCATTATCTACTTCTGGACATTCTATAAGAGATGTCTTTTTGGTTGTATTGCTTGCTGATATATTTGTAGAGAGTCTCAATTTGAAAAAAAAAGAAAAGGAAAAGAGAGATTTGACCTTACTGCTAACATAATTCAACTTATTGACCTTTCTTGGTTTATTTCAGGTGCTTCGTCTGCTTTGAGAGTGTATCGAAGTTGCCATCCCCTGATTATTTGAGTATTTGCCAGTGTCTTATGTTTCTGGATCACTGAAGGTGTTGCAAGCATTCTAGAAAAGCTCTTCGTGCAGAGAAATTGGAAGATACTTTGCTTTCATTTCAAATAGCTTTTTGATCTTGTAGAAAATGAAGCATCAGGCTTTTCTGTTAAATGTGAGGATCGCCTTTCAAAGCCTGAGTATTTTGTATTCAGAGCAGCCCACACCGGGGAAGCAGAGCCCTCCCAGACTGAAATTAAGCATCTGAAGATGTGCAAATGGCTGATGACACTCCTATCACCAATGCTGATGTCAGAGAAATGGATCCTTCTGAAGCTAATATTTTGAAAGATTGGCTAAAATGAAGATATCTTGTCTGGGGAGACTTCATTCAGTTGACTTTGCAGTTTTTGTATAGTCACAACAAGTGAGATATTTGCATGTCCTTTCCTTTAAATTTTGTATTACTTCAATATTTAAAGTAGGTTCTGTTACAATTTCTTAAATATTTTTGGATGTAGGTCAGACTCCTTATCCTGAAAACGATAAAGCATCTGTTGAGATGAGGAATAGTGGTTTGCCACAGTGCAACGATATATGCGAATGCAATTATGCATGCTGGTACTACTTGTGGATACTTTTCTCAGGGAGAATTTGGTAACACTTTCTTCTTATAATATATGGTCTTTGATATTTTATTGTTGTAGTATCTAAATTATAGCAATTGGGAGACGAGTGAGAAATGTTGTGCGCTGAATTTTCATGGCTTCATCTGTCCAGGACTGGCTAAGCAGGGCTACCAATTGGGCAAGTTTAGTGCAACAGCTGGATGGGTGTTATTCATTAGAGGTCATTTACAGCAGGGACGTCATTGATGGCGCCGTACTTGCCTCAGGGTGGAGCTGGAGGTGGTGGTAGTCCATACTCTGAAGGTGGGGCATTATATATGCATCTTGGTTGATCCATGCTAACCACGGGGAGGGTATTAAACAGTTCTTCGTGATAGCCTACGCAGTAATAATGTTGAGGTGTGTTTTTGTTAAACAAAATTGTAGTTTTTCCTGATTAGGATTTTGATTATTTACTTAAACCTTTTTTTTTATGTTAATCCTGCATTTCATCGCAGGTCATACAAATGGCATGTTTAGGACTTGGACTAGCAGCTCTTGGAACTGCAGATGAAGATATTTTGGGACATTAAAACTGTTCTTTATACAGACAGTGCTGTTGCCGTGAAGCTGCTGGCTCAGCATGGGCTTGCTTATGGTGGGCACAGCAAGTGAGAAGGCTGGCGAGATGCTTGCTTATGCACATGAACCCAGCATGAGAAAGATAATTAGGTAAAGCTAGATGGTTAATCTGTTATTCCATCCATCTTGTTTACTTGTTACATTTTTTTTTCACACCTAAGACACAACTTATATTTTTTATTCTTGAGTTACACGAGTACTATATTATGTTAAAAGCTTATAAAATCATGTTGTGAGTATTTTGTTGAGACGAATCAAACAGGATCCTAGATAAAGTTATAAAATTACATGTTTGGAAAGTATTTGTTGACGAATCAAACATATCCCGGATGACTACATATTTTGCTTATGTACTCCTCCGTCCAAAGGAAATGAACAATTACAATTTTGCCGAGAGATTAAGGAAAGCTATTAAAAAAAATCATGGTGATCTAAATTACAAATATATTGGAGAGAGTATTGCCAAGTGGTTAAAGTAAAATAGATTGGTGAGAGAAAGAACTTGTAAGTTAGCCCCACCTTGTTAAAAATTCTATAGATAATTTTCCCAAATAGAATAAAGTGCAAATGCACACTTCTTTCTTGGGAATGCCTATACGATTCTATCCAGATTCGGAGAAAGTATAATAATATTAAAAACAAACAAAGTCAAGTTCCACTGTGAATAGTGCTTGTTTGGGTAAAGTATCAGGTAAAAAGAATGAAGGGAGAATGATATTTGTTTTCGTTAGTTTCTCTACTTCTCTTTTGGCTAATTGCTTATTTGTTATGTCCAGGGGATTAGCTTTAGGTATTGCACTGACCAGTTTATGGAAGAGAGGAGGAAGCAGACAACACTTATTGAACAATGACTCGGGACCAGGATCCTATAATATTCGTTATGGTGGTATGTATGCATTGGCTTTAGCTTACAGAGGACATCAAATAACAAGGCCATCCGGCAGCTGCTTCATTTTGCTGTGTCGGATGTGAGTGATGATGTTAGGACAGCTGACGCTGTTTTGGCTCTTGGTTTTGTTTTTGTTATTCTGAACCTGAACAGGTTGGTTTTCATCTTTGTTGTGATTTTCTTTTATAGATGGCTATGTTATGATGATAAAAGACTAGTTCTGAGAAGAGGTTGAAAAAACAACAAGTGTCAAGTCAAATTTGTACATAGGTCAAGAGATAACTGATCCACCCTTGTAATTGTTTCATTGCTTCAATTTTTTATCTAGTAGAGGTACCTTAAATATCTCGGGGTTGAAGGGAATTAGTATGAACTTCAGATCTATAATTCATGATCTGTAGTGTTTTTGCAATGGTAGTCGTGAAATTCGCTTTGAAAACTACACACATTTGACTTGACTGCTTTTTTGACAGACACCCCGTTATTGTGTCCCGCTGTCTGAGTCCTACAAACCCACATGTTCGATATGGTGCAGCCTTAGCAGTTGGTATTTCATGCGCTGCACTGTCTGAGTGAGGCCAATACTTTGCTAGACCCTTAACTTCAGATGTAGTTGATTTGTTTCGACAAGGTGCCTTGATTGCCATGGCCATGGTTAATGGTTTCAGATTACTGAAGCTATGGATTCTCGGCGTTTGAACATTTAGGTATTTTTTTGCTGCCAGCTCCCTTTTGTCCTTTTCTTTTAGTTTCTAGTCCATGATTCTCTGCCTTTTTTTTAGGCGGCAATTGGAGGAAGATAATTCTCGACAACATGAAGATAACCAGATGAGCAAGATGGAGCCATTCTAGCATCTGGAATATTCTTTGATGCTAGCGGTAGGAATTACAATTTAGGGGCTGCTTTCCAAGTCAAAACATGATAAAATCATCAGCAGTGTTGTTGGCCTGGCCAGTTTTTACCGCCACAATTTGTTGTATGGATCCCCGTCATAATAATTTCGTAAGTTTTGGCATTTCACAACAGGCCTAATTGGGGTTGAAACTTATAAATTGAAAGTTCCAAGTTTGAGTTCTTGTTCACATGCAAACCTTCCTGTTTGAGTATCCAACAACCAACCAGTTGCCCACGTACAAACATCTGCTGTGAAACTTTCCCACTGCCTTTAATTATCCACTGCATCAGACGAAGGCCAAAGCAGCCAAAGCCAA
>SNQN01006920.1:21140-35835 GCA_008642245.1 Bassia scoparia
TTGTGCTTTGTGTGATTTATAATTTTAATTAGTTGTTTATATGGATTAAATATGAATTTTGAGTCTGGACCTAATTAATTTCGTTGACTCTCTCTTTGACAATTAGGTTCTTTGGTATCGCGCGCACACTCTCTTTCATCCTTATGATTCTTGTTCTGTCTCTGCCTCAGATCTCTGCTAATCAACTTATAAAGTATTCTTCTAATCTTTATGGACTTACTTTTAGCCATAATTTTGCAGCTTGTAGTGAAATCATCCCATTTATGTATGAAAAATTCAATTGGGGCTTTTTGTTATGCTTTTTTTTTGAAATTTGAGTAAGTGCTTTGCTTCCTTTGATCAATTAGCATGTTCTTGCAACACTTCGTTTGAGTCACATTTGGTTAAGAAACAAAGCAAGTATTAGGTAATATATTATAGTTCGGTTGGCCGCGAAGTTGTACATGTGTATGTTTGCTGCATCTTCACGAGACTCCAAAATCCCCTTTGTTGCACTCATGTCTCTGTTCTTATAATCAAGGATGACAAGTTTTGCGGCTGCTGTTTTAGTACCCAAAACTCGTTAGGTTTAGTTTATTTTCTAGAACCTCATATTCTTTTCTGACAATTTTGACTGACAACTTTTAAGGCTATTTACATAGATTCTACGCACCACTCGTAGGTGAACAATAATTACAATTTGAGGAAAAACGTGATTGAAAGAGCTTACGATAGAAACTTGCACTTTGATGCTTTGTGGTTGTCAACAAGGCCACGACTAGCTGAGGAAAAAAGTCAACTCCCTTTATTCCAAAAGTTCATAGTTTGATTTTTGTATCGATGGGTTGTTGATTTAAAATTTCCTGGTTTGGCAGATGTTCACAAGGAATAGAGTATTGCTCCAAAATGGTTGAGATTTGGTGCTGAATGTTTTCAGCTCTATCCAAAGTAGCGATAGCACAATTACAAATTGAAGATATAGATAAAATTATATGCTAAGGGAGAAGAGCGGGACCTTCTGAACACTGATGCAAAAGATGGAAAAATAAGTTCGCCGAGGGAGTGATTCATCAAAATTTACGATAGATGAACATATGTGGCTATTGCGTTCTATCCATCTTCTTACATTAATCATTTTAGTACTCATTTGTAATTATTTAAGATAGGCAGGTATTTAAAAGATTCGTAGACTTTGATTAAGACAATCCATGTGTTTGCTAACATAATCTATCTTTTTGTCGTATTATGGACTGAAAATCAAGGTAGTATTTAATAAAACTTGTAAAGTGACAACTAGATATTGAACCTCCAAAGAGTAGAAAGAAAGTGCAAGTAAGCACAAACGTGTTCCGAATATGCAAGCAACCTCTGCATTGTTTTAGGCTCTCTGTCTAATCTTGTTTTCATTATTCTTATGACCTTTGCGCTAAAGTGGTCCTGCTAGCCCACAAGAAGCCTCGCAATCCGCGCCATGCCTTGCTGTAAGAGTATATTGAAATTGTATTATGCACTCTTTGGTTTAATATTCTAAAAGTTATTCTTCTATTTAGCTTGTGTTGTGTAGGCTCTCTTAATTGATTTTGCTCAATTTTAGGATGACCTGAACAGGCTTAATAGAACGTATGAGAAGGAAAGTGCGCTTATATTATCTCATTTGGTGTGGTCGTATTCTTTTGTTTTCCTTTTAATTGGACCTTATGAATGAAGTACTTCTGTATTGATAGCTAAGTGCCATCAAAGTAATCAGGTAAAAGATCATTAGGATGTGGATGATACCAAATCTGGTACGATCTGTAACCCTTCTATATTCAGCCTATTAACTTCCCTTCTCGTCTTCACAATAATATTATTATTTATTTAACATTTCAAGTTAATAGAAGGTAGCATTTTTTAGGCAAATGTTGGAAGGTAGTGATAAAAAGGCAATGTTTAGATGGAAGGATAAAACGTTTATGAGGATACGGAAGGATTTGAAAGCATACGCAAAAGATATTCTTAAAGAGGAGATACAGGCAGTAGAGTGGATATCCGATCTTCTTTCTTTTCCTTTTTATCCTCTTTTTTTCTGTAAGGAAAAATTGACATTCCAAGAACTTCAGTCACATTCGTTGGTTCAATATCCTGTCACATTTCATGTTGTTTATGAAGTATTGAAGTATGATTAACAGAAATAATTACATTCCACTTATCGTTGGCATTCTAATCTAAATACTAATATCATGTTTTTCGTCTCTATGCCTAGAGATCGTAGTTGTGATTAATAACTTCAGTTCCAAGCCTAAAATAATTTATCCTTGAAATTAAAGTCACCAAAAATGGACAGGCCCTTGCCTTGGTTGCACCTGATGCACTGCCCCATACGACGTGCACCTCGGTTCTTTAGATGATCATAGTCTCAACTCACAATAGCGGGCCTCAATTCGCATTAACCCTCAACCTAACACAAAAGTAGTCCAATTCACTAGCCAAAGGGTAAAATTCCCTATCACAAGAAAGAAGAACAGTCCCAATTCGCTGATAGTTCTTAATTCACGAGTAAGTGAAAGAGGTTTGCCATCTCGCCTTAATTTAGGTAACCGATTTGTTGTTAATTAGTATGATTGTTTAGCCTTCTTTTAGTTTTAATTATACAGTTTTGATATTTATTGACTACTCACCTTATTTCTTTGTTTAGTTCATTTTATGAATAATTCTTCTCTTTCCAATTGTAAGGATCTTTTCCGGAGTGTTTATCCAAAGGATTTGTATTTTAGGACCTCATTAACTATCATGTCATTGTATTTTTTGGGGGAAAATTACAGGTTTTTGATAACATTATGTCCTGTAGTTTTATTTTGTGTTGCGGACGTAAATAATAATGAATTTATGTATGATCGAATTAGTCTGGAATTAGTGATATGTTCTGAATTTCAGTTCTGAAGTATTAGGATTTGAATTACATGATGATTTTGAATATTAATTCTAAATTACTACGTGTTGGATCTACTGAAACGTACAAGAGGGGGGGGTGATTGTAACTTAGGGGAATTTAAGCTTTTAGCAAGAACTTAAAAATTTATAAAGCAAGAAACACGAGTGAAGTTTCTCAAACACAAACTCTCCTTTGATAACCCGTCAAGAGATAAAACTGTGACCTCGATACCACACAGATTTTCTTCTTAGGATTTATTTTCGAATACCACACCATAATTACAATCTACAGAACGTCTTCAAGTAATCCATCTCGAAACTTCGAAAGTCCTCCAATTCAACCCCTCGTTGATCGAGCCACTACACTCTTGCAAGCTCTTCTCCTTACAAGCCTCTCCTGATTTCACTCTCAACCCAAACCCCTTTGAATACAACACTCAAAGTCATCTTCAAGTAACACTCACTTGAATAGCAACTGTACAACTCGATTGTAACGTAAACTCGATTGCACTTGTTGTTAGAAGACTCAATTTCTTTGTTTGCTCAAGATTGTGTCTTAACGAAAATATCTTTTCTATTTATAGATGGGTTTTTGTGCGTGGGAAACATCAAGCATTATGCCACTATGCATTACTTCCTAACTATGTAGGAGATAGTACCTTAGTGTGAACTTGACATGCAAGCCACATTCCCACGTTCTCAATGCTTCCGTATTGTTATAGCCGTTCCCTTTAATTTTCTCAACCATTGCTTGTTAAAACGTTTATTGCTCCCTAATTCTCAACATGTAGAAAAATATTTCCAAAACCTTCTTTAAGTTCATTTTATCAGTTATAAGATAGTAAAGTTCGGTTTATTTCATTAAATCAATTTTAACAAGAGATAAAACTGGTAAATAAATTAAAAAGATTTTATTCCAAAAAGCTTAATTTATTAATTACTATTTATTTCACAACTATCCTTTTAACATCAACCTTATTTATAATTCTATTAATAACAAATCAATTTTCACTTAATCGGATTATATAATCTTATTTATTGAGCAAAACGTTCACACATATTAATGCCAAATTTACTAATAAAACCTAAAATATAAACATCCTAAGTTTATATTAACCCTGATGACATTTTTCCACCAGTAGATTCTCGAGCCTTAAGTTTCTGTCAAGGGACTCGAGTTCCTGCTACTGAGTTTCTTCCACTTGGAACTACTTCAAGTCTTCAAAGCCACATGAATCCCTTTCCACTCCTTGCATGATCCTTACTCCGTTTAAGGCATTGGAAACGTTCCTGAAAATCACAATGTACTAAATCATACAGAACATCATATACAAACACATGAGTTTGCTTTTTGTTTGTTGTTCTTTCATAAAAAACTAGGGTTCAACACACCGAGTATATGATTGGCTTATATTTGAACCCAAAAAGAAGTTCAATCTCACCCATCATAACTCATGTCAAATTTCTCCACTCATTAGGTCAGCAAAGTATTTACACATATTTTCATTTGTAGCACCAATATAATGTCATCTAACATAATTTTGAAACCTATCAAGATAGATCAACTATCCATCCTTAAGTCTTTAAAAAAGCAAGGTTTGTCTACTTTCCCTCTTAAATTCATTCTCTGTAAAAAAAAATTTTGAAAGTCACATTCATACCAAGCCCTTGGTGGCTTGTTTTAACCAATATAAAGCTTTGTAGCTTAACACATGATAGGAAATTTATGTTTTCGAAATCGGCACTGTTCGGCTTCTACGTCACAATAACATTATCCTCCTGTAGAAAATCCATTAAGGAAACAGCACATATAACACCCATTTGATTATAAATTTGAAAACCCATGACAGAATGCAAAACAATTAAGATCTCGCAATTAGCTATCTAACCTGGCACAGGTAGCAATAAGTTTTCCTTCGAAGTATGATCTTCTTGTTGGTTATAACCTTTAAACAACTATCTAGCCTTGTATTCTTATTATTATAGGTGCCCACATATCCAGTCGTATAATTCCTAAAACCCATTTAGTCAATACCTTTTATGTTATTTAGAAGAGTTCAACATGAGGCCATAACCTGTGTTGCTTTCAAATTCATAATTCAATCATGCATGGCCACTTAACTCAAGCTCATGAAATACTTTTATGAGACCTTCTTCATCGATTCTTAGGATATCAACATCAATGAGAATAGACAATATGCATGGTAAGGCACAGAAGTATCCAATCAGTACTGAGCCTACTTGTCTAAGTTTCCTTTTAACTAGATCTCACCTAATGATGAGATCGTGAACACCGAAGGTGAGATTCTGATGCTTCCAAGCATAGGTTGAAGTTTCTCAACCATGCAAGAACAAACTCCTGGATTGAGCTATCTCAGGCTTGGAGTTCCTTCTAGCTTCCTTATCTAACCATTTGCTTCCATCTTCTGCAAGCATCAGTTGAAGGAACTTCAGGTTTTGAACCATCTCCCTGGACTGCACTGCGAATATCTTTAGTGTTGACTTATGGATCCTCACGTCGATCAAGTTCCTGATTTACCAACCAATTCCAAACACACTTCGTATCACTCAAGTTCTGTATTTTTCAAGATGGATATTCTGCTTCTGTCAGTTTTAACACATTACCATTGTAATGCTTTCTTTAAACACAATAGAGTTTATTTTTTTTTATAAACCTCTATAAGCTATTATGCTATGATTGAATTAGCCAAGACATACACTCATTCACCTTAACTAATATTTCATCGAAACTTTCCATAAGTTTCCTCTTACCAATTGTTTTGGAACTAAAAACATCTGCAACCAAATTTAACTAATGTGTAGAAGTTAGATCGTCCTTTCCATTACCCCTTAAATAATTCATATGGGTGTCTTGTCTAAGTTATTAGTCTAGAGCTAAAAACTCTATTATGATAGTAACATAGCTAGTATTAATATGCTTCAGCCTAGAAGTTTGTTGCAAGACACTAGCTTATAAAGCATTATCCTGGCCCTACTTCCAATGTTCTGTTTTCCTTCACACAACACCCGTCTTGTCACTTCGGTGTCCTTGGACCTGACGAAGTTTAGCATTCATGCCATTCCCTGCAAAGCGCTCATCAAACTTTAGGTTTTCAAATTCTGTTCCATGATCTGCTGACCTAAATAGTTACTATTTGAAATCCCACTATTGTTTTGTATCCATTTGGCCAAAAAGCAACAAACTTCATCATAAGTTTCTTCTTGCAAGCTTCGACAGACAATATTACCTAAGTGAATCTAGAAATATCATCCACAAATCAAGTCAAGAACATATCTTTCCCCACTTCTACGTTTGGATTACCCATAGGACCACAAAGATCTATATTGAAATTATTCTAATGGCCTTGGTTCTAGTATATCATGGTTCGTTATCTTGAGAAAAAAGATGGTCTTCATTTGTCCCCTGACACATGCATCACACAAATATTTTCCAGGAACCTTGACATTTGGAAGACCAAACTACTAGTTCTTTGTACATAGTTGTTCAAAATGTAGTGAAAGCTAGCGCATGACCAAAAATGTTTATGCCACAATAAAAGCATCTATCCACAATTACACTGAGACAAGTGAAGATTGTTCCTGGGATTTAGAACAATTTAAGAAGTCCACTGTATAAAGTGTTTCCTTTTCTATTCCCCTTCTCCTAGAACAATGAGTTCCAGTGTTGAT
The DNA here is from genome assembly GCA_008642245.1 of Bassia scoparia. Lineage (NCBI taxonomy): Eukaryota > Viridiplantae > Streptophyta > Magnoliopsida > Caryophyllales > Amaranthaceae > Bassia > Bassia scoparia. The sequence goes on from SNQN01006920.1 coordinate 27,720, forward strand.
TGTTGATTTATTTTGCAATTTTCAGTTGGAGGTTAACTGCTGTTACCTTTATCCCAAAATGAGAAATACTTAAAAGATTATGTTTAAACCCTCAACTAAAATACTATCACTATACAGTGGGAACTTGACTTACCAAATTACCCATTTGAGCGATATATACTCACCTTTCTTGTATCTCCGAAAGTCACAGTTTCACCTATCATAGGCCTCTAGTGAGAGAAACTTAATTTATCTACTCATGTCATGTGCTTGGAACAACCACATTGTCGAGGATGAAGGTACAATGAGTTTGTTCTCATAACTAGACCATCCTACCCCTCCAACTACTATACCAACACACACAACATAAACTGATACACAATCCAGCAACCCACTGCCACTAATCACAATCCTCTGAACTTGCCAACTGGCTCGTTAAAAGCCGAAAAAAAAGATAGAATGAAGAACCATTAAATCACCCTCGATCCCCGAAATTGTCAACTACTTTCAAGCATACTCCACAATTTTAACAATATTTTTCTATCTCGCTGCTCTCCTATTGTATCTCCTACTACACAATCATATTTTCCCTAACGCTTCTACCCTGTTTCTATTCCTCAACCACTTCTTTAATTTCCAGCTTAATACATGCCCACCTCCTTCCGTAACACTCAAACTTCTTAGTTTTAAAAAGAGGTGCGCCTAGGCTCAAGCTCTTTCAAGCTCAGGAGAATGGCTTTTTATAGGTGAGGCGCGCCCCACCTACAAGAGGCGCACAGAGGCGTGCGCCCTAGAGGCCTTAAGTGAGGCGCGCCTTTGCGCTTTTTGCAAGTAGCTTAGACCTGTATTAATTGATGTGTTTCCATTTGTTTTTTTAATATATAACTTCTACAACGACTATCAAAGGTTTTTTTTCAAAGTTTCAATCAATTTTTTTTGCATTATATGAGGCTTTTTCACTGAAATTTTAGAACATGATAACAAAAAATATCTAATATGCTAGGTGTGCCTCATCTACAAAAGGCCACCTTCAGATTGCACTGGACACGCCTAGGCACGATACGATGCCAGTAATGATGGCCAGACAGAACTTTAAACTTATGGAATATATATAAACTAATGGGTGGGAAATATAAATTGAAATGAAGTAATTAACAACTAGATAAATATCGAGCTTTCGAGAGCTCGATCTCTCCCAAATTAGTGACTTGAGGTCAACAAACTCTTCCATAAGAAGTTTTCACTTTCAAAATATTCATCATTCAACATTGAACTCTAACCACTTACTTACTAGCCCATTTATACAGTAAGCTAACTCTAGAAACTATCTACTATTCTAATACATAAAATTAACCTAAAATACCTTAAATACCCTCCAAGTAAATATTAGTTTCAATTACATTACCGCCCCCTAAAAAAAGCCACCTTTCCTCAAGTGTCATAGCTTGCTACTAGTTTCTTGGAGGGATTAAGCCTTTCAATTGTCATTCATAGATCATAGTGGATGGGCTCTGCCGAAGACATTCCAGTCTAGTCGTCGCTCGAAGGGTCACTGCCACAGTACTTATGTGTGTGCCTGAGCGTTGGGAATGATCAAAGTGGCCCATGGTGATAACAAAGTTTATGACCGAAATGAGTGAGAGAGTGATGAGGAGGGTTTTCTGAACTGGTCACTTAGAATTGAGGCGAATTTTGAAAGCCTTAAAAATGCCCATATCCACAAAAATGAGGGTAAACAGGATATGAGGAAATATCACCCTTTTTAACGTGCACAAGGAAAGCCTTTTTCTCCCTCACCATACTGAAATTTGAGTGGGCCCTAAAAGGAAACATAATGTCACCATGCCTTATGGGTTTCATCTCTCTCTATCTATTATTATTTGATGCCCCTTACCATCAAATTCCAGAAGGACTTTTTTCAATGCCAACGAAGAAGACCCAAGAAAAGACTACCCCACTTGAATTCTAAAATTTCTCTGGAAAACCCATCTCAGCAACCACTCGACTTCCTTGTTGAATTGTTTGGCCGGCAAAGTTTGCCTTCTGCACTTCGAGGATACAGCTTAGACCTGCACTTCCTCGTTCACTCACGTAAACTCCGCCGTTTCTTCAAGCTTTATGCGCTGCCGATTCCATAGATCCTACTCCCGACAAATAACGAACGGTGGTGCCCTCGGTGCATTGGCATTCTTGCCATAAATCGTTAAGGGCGTACCAACAGAGGCCAACCGTCTGAACCGCAACCTGTCCCAACTTCACTCAGAGCAACTTCCCCACTTTGCAAGGCCCCGTACATCTTCCCCCAACCTCACACAATTTCCAACCCACGATTTCCCTCTAGATTGATAGGTGTTTGCACCACTGTTGTCAATATTCACTACGCTTATCCGGACCCCACCAGATCCCGGCTCGCCGTCGGCGCCACCTGTCACTATACCCGTTCCTACTGCCTCCCAAGCGGAGACATTTTGCAGGCCACCCCCCAGCAGTGCCACCTCACTTAAGGCCCTCTAGGGCGCACGCCTCTGTGCGCCTCTTGTAGGTGGGGCGCGCCTCACCTATAAAAAGCCCATTCTCCTGAGCTTGAAAAAGCCTTGAGCCTAGGCGCACCTCTTTTTAAAACTAAGACAACAAACAACCCAGTTAAGATGCAAGCAACTAAACATTTGGCATTTTCACATGTATCTTTGGTTGTAATCAAGGGACAGGATGCTATATTTTTCTTTGGTTAGAATTTTCTAACATTATGTAGGTAGGTTACACAACTAAAGTGAAATATGGAGTAAAAAAGATTAGTGATAGCATTCGATGCAGTGTTTTTGATTTAAAACAAACAGAAAAAGAAAAACGGGGGAAAACAACAGGTTCATACAGCATAATCTAATATGYTGAAAGTCCAGTTTCTTATTACAAGCAAAAGCAAATTCTCACCTCCAGTCGATACTCTCTGAGATTAACATAGGAGTGTGAGACATTAATGCAGTATGAGAGACTTCCAGGAGCATTATCACTCCTCATAATTGCCTCCTCGAGTTTATCTAACCTTCGACACTCAATTGCCATGCCCATAGCTTGCTGATATCTCCCATCCAGAATGCACCTAAAACATAATTAACAAAAATTTTTAACAAGGAACATTCTATTGTGAAATATAGTATAGACAAGAAGAGGAATGCATACTTTTCCAACATTCTCTCCACAATTGCCTCTAGCCTGGGGTCTATGTTAGCAGCTTCTTCCTTTGACTCTGCTGCTTTGTTTCTAAGACTAGCATACTCATCAATGGCTTTATCTGAAAGAGGGAAAAACAATAATATTAATTGAGGTTAGTCAAACCCAACAATAACCAGCATAAAATTATGATTAAGCTCAAGAAAGCTACAAACCGAGAATTATTACTACAGACAAGATTAGCATAATTACCTAGAAGGGTCCTGACATAATCAGATTCCTCTGTAACATCAAATAATGATCCAGCTCCCAGTGCATATGCCAAAGAATCATTTAATTCACCCAAGAAATAGAAAACCTACAAAGAAAGCAAACATTAGTGCCTGAATACAAGTTTTAGAACAACGTGCAGCAGAGGAAAACTTTAGCTAATAGCTCAATTAAAATTAGGCTCGCTAATGTTACCAGCAGCCAGGAATATCCTCAACCCAACAGTCTCAACTCATTGAAAATAGAACATAGCTATTATGAATCAACATAGCGCGGAAAGGGTACTTTAGAGAATTAATAATTAGTTTGTTATTATACTCTTATAAAAACTAGTAGAATGTAATCAAATGCTCAGGTTTAGGAGAGAATCAGGCTTCTAGAATGGCTTGATAACTAATCCTAGTTTGCTTAATCTCATCTTATCACATAAAATTCATCATTAGCTTTCAACATTCATCTAATCATCTACAAAATTCAGCGTTAATCATCACTAAAACACAAAAATCCATCTGTCTCCATATTCTGACAATACATACACAGAAATGAGGCATGCTAACCAGCAAAGTTTCAGAATTAAAATCATTTGCCATCATTTCCATCAAAGGAATATGGCAAAAATTCCGCAATCGACACAATTTGGCCATTGGTGCAAAACTCACTTAAATACATTTGAAATTGATAATTTTCTCCAAGTACCAAAAGCATTCATTAGTAATTCGTTCAAAAAAAAAATTAAAGCATTCAGTTAACACTATAAACACAATCTGATAACAATGAGCAATGACTCTATAATAACAAACAGCACAATGTCACAAGAGCCAGACCATAAAAGGCCTACAAAGAATGCTTACAACCCTCCTAGTAATTAATCAACATATCACAGTCATTAAGTCATCAGCGAAAATAATGCGGGGATACCACAGGCCCGAAAACAATTTATAACTTGCTTAGTGATAACTTTGGAGAAGGACAGATCCCAATTGGATTGAAAAAACTAAAAATAATCAATGAGGCGTTCGACCAACATCAAAAGAAATTTATCACAATTGACTTTCTAAAAAAATATTATCCACCAAATTCCTCAAACCTAACATCCATCTCTCTATACAGTCTTATACAATTCATACAAACAATCTTGGAATATTATAAGTATTAAAAAGCACAGTTTCATATAAAAATCATTTGTTTCCGTTTCCATGACAACGAGAATTTGCATTTAACAAAATTGGGCAATTGCTGCACTGCTTTCGCTAGATAATTTAGATTGCATTTAAGATCAATAATTTTACCAATATCATGAAGCCATTCAGTATATCACAATGTAAGTATCATGAAGCCATTCGAATATATCACAATGGTGATAACAATGTACACAAGTCCATTAAAAAGATAGGTCCACAAAGACATAAAAAAGGACAAAAACGCAATAACACAAGGCGCAAATCATATAGAAGGCTACACAGAATGCTTCCAACCATCCTGTTGTATTAATCAACATGTTATCATTCATACAATCATAGGCTAAATATAATGCGGCAAAACCACACCACCCAAGTGAAAAAACGTTTAGTATTTTAAAGGAAGTTTATCATACTGTGATATCTTTGGAAGATACACTATATGTTACAATTAGATTGTGTGAAACATCAAAATGGAGGTTACAAGATCAAAAAGTGTTTCAGCCTCCATCAAAACAAGGTCCCATTCAATACCCATTTAGGCAATTTATGGGGGGAAAAGCATATCATGAACAATGCCCTACAAAACAAGTTGTCTTCTTGACGTTTCTTCATCTAACCATGCTTAATCAACTATGTCAACTATTTATATCGTATAATATGATATGATGCTCACCTTCGAAAACAACCAAAAGCAGCCAGTGGCTCTCTGAGAGAATTCTTCATCTTCATTACAAACTTTCACTGTAAGGGATTTAAAAAGAAAAATAAGTCAAATTCCAATATTCAAGATGACAATTACATTACAACCAAAAGTTAACATCTTTAACATCATTCATTTCAAAATTAACACAAATTCAGAAGCTGAAGTAAAACAAATTAAGTAATTGTGGTCAAGAAAATCAAAACCCTCGAAAAACCAGTTAAAGAAAAAGGAAACGAAACCCTAGCAGATCTAAAACATTGAAATTAGAGGAGGTAATAACTAAGAATACAAAACCCTTAATAAATGATTAAAAACGCGAATTGAAAAAAGAGAAGGATGAGTTGAGTTACATGGGAGGAATGCTAGTAAGATCTCAGGCCACAAGAACTGCGCGAAGCGTGAGGTTGGAAAGCGCATGAAGCTTAAGCCTACTGAATTCTCGCTAAGCATAGCGAGCATTGCTCCCGCGAACTCACCAAGTCGCCATTGAAGCGAATTAAAGAGCTCGACAACACCAGAAAATAGGTTCTGAAATTGAAATTGAAATCGAAATCGAAATCGAAGTTAGTAGAATGATGCAATTAAGATTCAATTGATTGTGGGATACGATTGATTGAAGGAGGTTGAGTTTGAGAGGAAAAGAACTTACAATTGAGGTTGAAGAAGAAGATCGTTCGTGATGATTGAATTGAGTTGTAAGTTGAGTAATTGAAGAAAAGGGGAAGTGGGTGAGATGGAGGAATTAAACTTGCGCAAAAAGAAAGAATGCGAAACAAGCTAGGATATATAATTCACCAGATTTTATTGTTAATCCATTAAATCGTTTAATAAGATTAAACAAGTATTTTGACCCGGGCGATGCCTCGTGATTATCGTTCGCCAACGTGATAAAACAATATATATATATATAGAGTATACAAAAATACTTATTTTGAGTTTGTTAGATAAGCTTTAGGACACTTGCAAGTTTCTAGCATGAAAATAGTACACGTAGTGTAAATTAAAAAAAATAAAACATTCACTCTTGAATTATTTAAATATGATCATGTGACTAATTATAATTTATTGATATATAACTAATGAAATTAGTATGGATTTAGTAGATTAAACTAAACTTTCATCTTAAAGGTCATAGGACAATTTAAATTTTTTTAGTTGAATATCCACAAGACAACATGGCAATATTTGAAAGAACCACGTGGCACAACTACATTGCGTTGCACTCTTTTTAATACTTCCTCTGTTTTTTTAGATGACCCTTTGGGTTTGTGGTTTTGAGGCAAAATATTGGTGTAAGTGATTAGGTGAGTAAATGGTAATTTAAATAAGTATGTGGGACCCATAGAGAGAGAGATAGAGAGAAAGAGATTGTGGAACCCCAAAAAAGTAGAAGTAAGTGGATTATATAATTTTTGGTCCCCATGTCTTAAAGGAGAAAAAAAATCAAGTGGGCAATATTTCCAAATTTCTTAAAATAGAAACTGGTCATCTAATAAAAACGGAGAGAGTATATGTTTATAATATACAAGCTCGTCAAAAAACGTACGTACAAAGATTAAGATATGCACGCATATACGGTATACTCTAGTGTATAGTGTTTTATATAAATTAAAAATTAAAAAATTTGCGAGCAACAACTTTTAAATAAGGGCTTTTGAAACAATAACCTCTTTATTTTTAAAAAAAAAACATAACCTTAAAATATGAAACTTTGCTAACAACTGTTACCTAACTGGATTTGTTAAACACGTTAGTATTTTTTGCTCATGGGTCCCATTTGACTATCAGCACCACACAAACCACCATTTCTCTCATGGAAGCCACCACGAGTCTCATGATAGCCATCACCACGAACACTCTTGAAATTACTCCAAAAATTCAAGAATTCCACTTCAAGTCACCAAATTTCACTTAATTTTACACTTGGGAGCAAATTGAAGTGAAAATACAGACAACGATCTAACAATTTGGAGCCAAAATAACAGAATTCTCGACCTAAAATACATAATTTCGAATCAATTTTCCAAGGTTTCGAACCCTAAAATGCAGGGTTTACCAATTTAAATTCTCCATTACTTGAAAGGAAAACCCATAATTTCGAAGTGAAATTCTGGGTTTTAGGGTTATGGTGGTTGGATTGGGTGAGGGAGAAGAGTAGTGAAAGGGAGGGSTGGTGACGATTTTGGTCTTAGGATTTGTGGGTGGTAACAATTTGGGTTCGTGGGTGGTGAGTGATGGTATGGATTGGTTCGGGGTGAGTTGGTAGTGGCGGGGTGATGGCGAATTGAGTTCATAGGATTTATGGGTGGTGGTGATGGCTATGTAGTGGTGGTGTTGAAGTGAAGGAGGAGAGAGAAAGGAAGAATTGAAAGAGGAGTTGTGGTGGTGGTTAACGGCAAAAGTAACGGAGAAATGACCCAAACCATTAAGTGGCAGTAGCTCGCAAAGTTACATGTTTTAAAAGGTTGTTGTTTTGAAACAAATTATAAAAGGTTGTTGTTTCCAAAAACCTCTATTTAAAAGGTTATTGTTCGCAAATTTTCCTTAAAATTTTAATCACTTTTCCCTTTTTCTCTCTTAAGGGTTTCGCYTCTCCTTCGCTCCCCTCTTCTTGCCATCAATTCRACGGGGGCTCGCCGAACRGGGTTGGGCTGCGGCCTTTCCTTGTTGTCGGTGAGTCCTCTCTCTCTTTTCTCCTCCATTGTTTTGTTTCGAGTTGTGGTTGTTTATTTACAATCGGTTTCGAGCGAGGTTTTAATTTGTTTTTAGGTTCGTTTCTTAATTTTTCGTTGTGTCCTCCCTTGAAGTTTGT
>SNQN01006921.1:0-16438 GCA_008642245.1 Bassia scoparia
AAAAACTCATAAAATGTTAGTCAAATTAAAAAGTGACAAAAAATTAAAAAAGAGTTGAAAAGAATTTTTGTTGAGTAATCTCAGATTTATACCCTTTATTCGTGCTTGTTGATTCGAAGAGAATGATGCTTTGAATCGAAAACAATGGTGTTTGAGTGTTGATCTGAGAAGAGAAATGGATTGTCTTGTGAATGTGTCCTGTGTGAAGTGTCAAATCGTGTGTCTTCAAGTCTTCGAGACTGAGGCAAGCAAGGAGTATTTATAGGCACAGGCAAAAAACGAGGCAAGGAAACCTGCGTATATACGCTGAAAGCAGTATACCGCATGGACGTATATACGTCATCTCAGCGTATATACGCTTCTCACTTTTCCATTATGTTTTGGCAAATTCGTATGTATGGTGAGCTGATAATACGCAGCATGTGGAGCGTATATACGCTCCTGTGGCTGTATATACCTACACGCGTCAGCATGATATACGCCAATATTTCGTATATTATTTCGAAAAACCTCGAAATATTTTCGATTCTCCGATCTTATTCGTGATTCCCTTATTCGACGCACCTAGACCCCTTGCTCTCAAGCAAGATTTTAGATATGTTCTAGAAGGTTCCACGTATTTCCGCGAGTATTTTCTATTAATTCACAGTATTTTCTGCTACTGCTATTTTATAACATTGCAAAATCATAGAAAATCATAGAAAAATCAGAAAATAATTTAAAAATATTGGGGATTTCAGAAAAATGTGACGCATCATGATGGAAAACAAAAAGCACGAGAATCGCAGCGTAATTTGTTTGAAAACCTTTGAAAACCTTTGAGTTATCTGAGAAAACCGAAAGAAAATATGTTTCCTTTGTAAGTGACCTTGCTCAATAGTTCCGAGTAGGCACCTCACGTATTTCCAATTTCGTGAGTTAAAGCATCTTTTTCTGGAGTCGAAACAAACGCGAGACGCGTATGTTTCATCACGGATACTCATTTGGGGAGACACATTTTTCAGGTGTCTACAAAGCCCCACTTTGACGAGAGTCTGAGAACGATAAGTTTTCGTAAGACGAAAGTCAAAGTATTCGATTGGGACGGAGAAGCAACTCAAGACGTTCTGCGACCCTGCAGTTACCCTTTTTCGCCGGTTACTGCCCAAATACAAAGGTTAGTTTTACACTGTAGCCTTGTCCATGCGGTTCGATGTGCGTTGATGTGTCTGGTCCTTGAGCGGTATTTCCCGTTCGGCTTGACTGAGAAATGCAGGGCGTCCCATGCTTTCCGAGAGAATTGAGCATGACTTGAAAATGTACCCTAATTCAGATTAAGGACTTATTGGTGACCGACATAGGTCTTGTTTTTATGTCTATAGCCAGAATTTGCATGAATGTTGACTTGTTAACTTGTGATCTGAGATTGAAAAAAGTGCAAGAGCCATTGAATTTGCAAAAGATCTTGTCTTAGGTTCTGATTCTAGACATATTTGAGAGAGTATTGAATTTGAAAGGTCTTGTCTAGGTCTGGTTTTAGACATGGTTGGAGAAGTCTTTTGATTTGAAAGAGTCTTGTTGTCGTAGGTTGATTCTAAGACATGATTCTGAAGAGAGTCATTGAAGGATCTTGTCTAGGTCTGGTTTTTAGACAGGTGTTGAGAGAGTTCAGTTGAAAGTGGCTTGTTAGGTCTGGTTCGAAGACATGATTTGAGAGAGCTTTGAAAGTGGCTTGTCTAAGGGGGGTTGGTTCAGACATGATTTGAAATGAATTGTCTAGGTCTATTCTAGACATGATTTGAAAAGTGACTTGTCTAGGTCTGAGTCTAGACATGATTTGGATAGCCTTTGAATTTTGAAGAGTCCAGTCCTAGGTCTGGTTCTAGAATGTTATTTGAAAGGTCTGTCTAGTCTGATTCTAGAATGATTTGAATGAGCCTTTGATTGAAAGAGTCAGCTAGTCTGGTTCTGCATGATTTGAGTGTCTGTCTGGTCTGATTTAGACATGATTTGAAAGTTGTCTTGTTCTGGGTCTGATTCTAGACATGAAATTTGAGAGTGTCTTTTGAGAGTCTTGTCACGTCTGTCTAGACATGAGTTGACATGATCAGTCTAGGTCTGGTTCTAGACAGATTTGAAAGTGTTAGTCTAGTTGATTTAGACATGATTTGAAAGTGCTGTTAGGTCTGATTCTAGACTATTTGAGAGTTGTCCTTTTGAAAGAGTCTTGTCTAGGTCTGGTTCTAGACATGAAAAGGACGATACTAGATCTAATCTAGTACCAGGTGCGAATTGAAGAGTGGTCATTTGAAATGACTTCGGGATAGTGACATTTGGACGAGACTATGTGACTTGACTTAACATTGGCGAGACAGATACGCTTTGATTTGGAAAGAAGCAGGCGTCAAAAGGATTTTTCAGGATTTCACTTATAGCAAAGAACTTGAACATGTAATGGGCTTAGGAGACAAGAAGCCCACTGGAATTAAGGAGCCATGATGCAACTGAGCCCCCCAGCGAGCTTTGAGACATACGTGGTTTACGGCTTAGAGTCAACATAGGGAAGGTGATAGATGATGGATAAGTTCCCAACAAGATGTACTAACCAAAGTCAGGTGGCTTTACTTCTTTGGAATTGAGTCGATAGATCCTGAATGACCAAAAAAGGCTATGGTTCGAGAAATAAAACGGTCAAATTTGATGACTAAGGGTCAAAGATGTGCTAGATTGGCGTTGGCTAATGATGTAGGTTCAAACTGAGTCTGTCAGGTTCTAGACTGGCAAAAACCATATCGAATTCTTAGCAGTCAAAGCACTCAAAAGGTCAAACATTTAATGTTAATGCGGTGAACCGGAAGAGGCTTCCTAGTATCCTGTACGGAATCAGACCACCGTATTCTGGTAATGATTTGAACAATGCCTCCGTGTGAACGGCTTTGTGGTGCTATGTGAGGCTTGGTTTTGAGCGGTGAAAAAGGCTTGAATGTTTATGAAGTGACCCACGTGCGCGTGTGCTTTTGAACTCTTGCTTTTATTTGATCTGGCTTGAGCTTTGGATTTGCATTGGATGTTTGCATTTGTGAAGACTTTTGTTATTGAATTTGAATTTGCTTTTTCTTTTTGGCCCATTTTATTCTTTTTCTTTTCTTTACTTTTGCACGTGTCTTTCCTACGCACGCGTTTGGTCAAAGTTAGGTAGATGATTGGGTGATGAAAGAAAGAAGGCTATATGATAGTGTTTGGCTCAAAAGGTTGCAAGGTTTTGATTGATGTGAAAAGGATGGAAGGAGGTCATTTTGGAGCCTGTGAAAGAAGGCCTCTTCTTGGCTGTTCAATGTTCAATAATTAAATCAGTTTAGATTAAACCACATTGGTGGCGCAAATGAGTGTTTGAGATGCTGCATAGATTAGAAAATTAATATTTGCCAAAACAAATGAGTGTTGAATGTGACGGCTTAGTATTAGGAAGATACAATAGACTCAAGCGGACAAGAATTGAAGGGACACTATGGCTAGGCTAGACGTTTATGACTCAATCCAGAGAAGCCGCGCAAATCGATGCTCGCGCCTTGGTGACTCATGAGGCTTTGATGGTAGTGGTGTTTGACTTCTGCCTCTTTGCGCCCAGAGACAAAGTTGCGCGAGTCTTGCTATCTTGCTGAAATCAAGAAATTACATTTAGAACCAGAACAAAAAATGGTCTACTTGAAAACTCTTAAGAAACAACGTAACTCAGTCTTAGGTTCGGACCTTAAGGACTGGACTCGAAAGTAGACTTGAATGGGCTAGACCTAAATCTGATTAAGTGCTAGACTGCGAGAAAGATTCAAACCTAAGATGGGCCTATTTCAGAATTAAGGACACTCTTAGACCTATGAGCCACTTGAAATGAATGGGCCTCAGCTTGTCAAAGTTCTAGGTTGAGTCCTGATGATCGACACTGTTCAGTTTTAAGTTCTTAATGAAGTTGAAGCGAACGCTATTCAGATTCAGGCTCTGGGTGAAATTGAATGAAATGAACCTTTAATTCAAGATTATAAGGTTTTGAATTGGAATTGAATTGAACCTAATTTAGAGTTTAAGTTCAAAAGGTTCGAAATCTATGTCAGACTTAAGATTCTTGAGATTGGAATGGAAACCTAAGTCAGATTCTAGTCGAAGGAGTTTGAATTGAATTGGATTGAATGGCCTATGGATCGTCAAACTTCATGTCTTGAACCATAGATAAGGGACATGGGCTTAGTAGAATTTGGAACTAACGAAGAGTACAAGTTAACAACACATTGATTGAATAAACAGAAACCAATTTATTCACTTAAGTCCAAGACTAAGTGAAACTATAGTGCTTGGTTTAAGCTGATAGTGTACATGCCTAAGAGAGAGCTGGGTAATTTCACCACACAACATTGATTGATGTATGGCCGAGATACCTTATATACACGCATCTAGTATACGTGCATACGCGGCATGGGGGATTAGGACTTACCTTAGCCATTTATCGATTAACCACATGCAACAAGATAAATCCCCTTAAGGTGATTCGTAGAGCATAGAACAGCCCATATTGAGACCAAGGTGCCTAGAACTACCCCTATTCGAAGGGTCACAAGCAAAATTCACATTGAGTTATGAATATGAATACGAACTTTCAAGCTGTCCACTCACAAATGGTGATTATCCCAGTGAAGTCGCCAAAAACTGTAGGGCTTCGCCCCGCCTTAGGAGGGGCGTACCTCAGCTTCATGTTCATGGAGTTGAGCCATGAATCTGCATGTGAAATGCGTTGGGTGTGTTGTTCGAATTGAGGGGATCGCCACGTCCTATATAGGTATTACGGACGCCCGAAACATTGGTGCAAACTGTGGGCCCCACAAATAGCTTCCAGTAACCAAAGTGTGGGTTCGGACATGGTACAATTCAGATCTGAACCCCAATTCGCCCGCATGTAGCGGCCTCTACTCGTCTCATTGTAAGTTCCAAATCATAACAATTGAATTCAAAGAGCCTACTGAATTGATCTTGACAAGCACACTATTACTAGGTGAGTTGCTATTATGTTACAAACAATGACTTCTACAATGGACAAGGGATACTTGATTGTTAATCATATTAATAAGGTGCCTAGAAACCGTTCGTCATGATTATCTGACTTTAATGTGAACAAGCGATTAATTCCAGTCTTGTTTAACAATATATACAAGTGTGATAGAAGAGATATATACAAGATAGAAAACAAGGTTAGTAAACATAGATAACATGTATTGTCCTCCTCACCTTTCACTGCAAACAACAAATTGTTATAGACAAACTCAAAGGAATCGCTTTCGATTGATTGCTAATTGAGACAAGCAACGTTAGTATTGACAATAGTAATATGTAAACAATGAAAACCAAAACAGGAAGTATTGAAAACTTTAATAAAAATCCTACATATTACATGAAACGATTAACAAGTGAGTTTTCTACATGTTTTAATTGAATATAACTCATAACAATGGTTAGTCAAATTAAAAGTGACAAAAAGAATTAAAAAAGAGTGAAAGAGAGGTTTTTGGTAGTAATCTCAGATTTAACCTTATTCGCTTGTTGATTCGAAAGAGAATCTGCTTTGAATCGAAAACGAATGTGTTTTTGAGTGTTTTTGAGAGAGGAGAATAGATGTGTCTGTGAATTTGTCTTGTGTGAAGTGTCAAATCGTGTGTCTCAAGGTCTTTCGGACTGAGCAAGGCAAGGGAGTATTTATAGGCACAAGGCAAAAACGAGGCAAGGAAACTGCGTATATACGCTGAAGATGAGCGTATATACGCTCATGGGGAGCGTATATACGCTCAATCTCAGCGTATATACGCTTCCTCACTCATATGGTTTTGGCAAATTCGTATGTATGTGTTGAGCGTATATACCAGCATGTGGACGTATATATGCTCCTGGTGAGCTATATACGTCAGCACTGCGTATATAACGCTCAATGATTTCGTAATACTTTCGAAAACCTCGAAATATTTCGATTTCCTCGATTTTATTCGTGATTCCTTGACGCGACGACCTAGAGCACCCTTTGCTCCTCAAAGCAAGGATTTCTAGAATGTTCTATCGAAGGTTCACGTATTTCCGGAGTATTTTCTAATTATTCACGTATTTCTGCGTATAATCTGCGTATTTAAACATTGCAAAATTCATAGAAAATCATAGAAAATCAGAAAAATAATTTAAAAATATTGGACGGATTCAGAAAAATGTGCGCACATGATGGAAAACAAAAAGCACGAAATCGCCAGCCGACATTTTGTTGAAACCTTTGAAAACCTGAGTTTATCGAAAACCGAAAGAAAAAATGTATTGCCTTGAAGTGGACCTTTGCTCAATAGTTCCGAGTACACTCACTATTTCCAACTTTCGTGAGTTCAAAGCTCTTTTCTGAGTCGAACAAACGCGAGACGCGGTATGTTTCATCACGATTACTACTTTGGGGAGACACATTTTCACGTGTCTACAGTTTTGAACTCATAACCAACAACTACACAAGAACACCACTTTGACACTTAAGCTCAACCAAGACAAACTTAGCTCAATTCACATTGACTATAAGGGTAGATCAATCAAATTTGACCGTAGTTTGCAATGTTGAATTGGTTAACAACAAAAGGGAAGCACAAATGGTTGCGAAGGTTGATGAAAACCCAAAATCCCAAATTATTTCAAAAGGAAATCATAAATAATAGAGTTAATGAAAAGAAAATGTTTTTGTGTCCCAAATCCAAAAAGAATGCCTCATTTCCCTAAAGTAGTCGGTCAAGCCTCGGAAAGTCGTGAGCTAAAACATCATGCATGCAGTGCTAGGTCCCTCATCAAGTATTTGCAATTTTGTGTTTAAGGGCTCTAAAGGACGCTCTCTCCTCACATGGTTAATTTGAAATAAATGCCTCAAGGAATGGCTTCCATCTTCATTGGGTTAACCAATTCGGCCTAAAGCTCGCTACAAATGAGAACCAATTGAGCAGAAAATCTAGCCAAGATGCTACATCTCATGGTAATTCCCCCTATCAAAAGTGTCAACGCCAAACTCACGTCCCTAATCCTCTAACTGTCGAAGCCAGCCAAATTAATCAAAACAGATTCAAATCGCCTTGCAGGCATACAAGCAAAACAAAAATTATCTACCGTGCTCAATGCACGGGACAATTGATCACCACAGAAATAGAGAATAAGAGAAAATTAAAGCTAAGGCTTGAGAAGGGAGCAAGAGTGATCCACCCACCACCAACTAAACAAGGTGGTTCAACCAACCGCAACCATGCTCACTTGCAGAGTAATATGGAAATCACAAAAAAACTCCAAAGCCAACTATGCAAGTGGGACGGTGGTTCTATTAGACTCGCATAGCTATGAGTTAGCTACATCGAGAATCGTGGGTCCGTCTCTCATGTTCAAAAGTCATCATCATCGCATCCACATCATTGCAGATCCACTACCCGAGCGACATCCTCGATCGGGATATAGGAATAAATTCCATTAGGTCCCAATCGTAGTCAAGGAGCCGCACATAAGGTCTGTCGTGGGCATGTGGTTCCATCCGCCATGGTAGCCGTATGAACCATCTGGTCCACCAGGCTATCATAAGTGATGCAAGGGTTTTCTCATTGTAGAGGACTCTTCCTTGCTAAGGGAATTTGGATCGCCCCTAGGACGATCGGTCCACCATTCGAACGGTAGTCCGAACGGTTAGAAAGTGTCACTGCCGTGTTGGAGAGTGTGTGGACCCTCCAAATACGGGTAAGTGACCCCGCCTAGGCGGTGGGCTCCCTGACGAGTCGGCCACAATAGGATTTCCAATTAGGAACTGGGCCTAACTTGTGGTGCTCATTAGGATATTTCACATAAGGCAATACATTCCTTGATCCACTGCTGCTGGTAATAGAAATTAAAGGTTTGTGGTACTCAAGAGGTGGGGGTGAATTGAGTACCTAGCATTAGCCTATTTTCTTTCTTTTCGGATTGTGTATGAGGAAACAGTTAAGTTGGTTCCTGTAAGCAACAGAATAAAAGCAATGTAATAAGGAACACAAAGTTTAACGAGGTCACCCATATGGGCTTCGTCCTCCTACTCTATGTTCTTTTATTAATCTACCCAAAAAACAAAGAACACACTTCCTGCCGTTTCCTACTCCGGAACCACACAGCTCACACTCAACTTTGAATGTGCATTCGACTCACACTCGTAAGTCCAACTTGTGTTTGAACTCACAAACACTCACCAGGCTTCCAACTCCTCTGTTGAATGCCTTACAATATCAAAGTTTCTCTTTTGAATTACTTCTAAAAAGCTAATTAAGAGAATTGATTTGCTCGAATTGTGCTCTTGTATATGACTGAAGTAGGTTTTGTGCTTGTGTGTTTTCTCTACAAAATATCTTTTTAATCGTTAGAGAGAATGTGAATGTGTGAACTTAGATGATATATATGCTGGAAAACAAAACCCTAGTTACCATAAAATCACATAGCTTGTCGGTCAAGCAAGATGCGATTTTATGGAAAGTATTTATCTTATTTGACTTAATCACAAGGATAAATCAAATAAGATAAATACTCTAGGATTAAGGTAACCAACATATATCCTCATCTATTTTCCAGCTGCTTAGAATATTTATAAAAACAAATATTTGAAAAATATATTTGGAAAAACTTTTCAAATCACAACATATATATTTCCACGTAGAGACCTACTGTTTCCCCAGCCTGGTTTCCTAGGATGAGTATGTTATAATTTGTCAGACTTGTACTAGAATTCCAACCATAACTAAAAAACAACTTAACACTTATAACACCCTTACAAAATCATACACTACTACAAAAATGATCTATTGCAACACCAATGGTGCAACACTTTTTGATGTGTTGCATTTCGACAAATAATAACAATAGTGCACACTTACAAAAAGTTGCATCTTAGTTCAACTGAATGCAACACTTTTTACAAATGTTGCATAATATTAATAGTTATTGCCACACTTTTTACAAAGCGTTCCATAATTTTCCTTATTATATTGTAACACTATGTAGCAACACCTACAAACTAATAAAATACTTAGCCATTCTATTACTAGCCCATCTATTACATACCATTAAAATACTTCGTTACTTAGCCATTCTAATATTTTGGATAATCCTCATTCACAAGTCCATCAACCTCTCCCTCCTTCCTTGCTTAACTCCCCGAAAAACCACAATGGCCTCCACGAGCTGATGTCAGCTGCTCTCCGTTGTACTACACCGATGCGCCCGCTTCTCTACCGCACCACACCACTGCACGCTTCTCTGCCTCACCACACCACGCATCTTCTCTGCCGCACTATAACACTGCTCCTCTTCCGCACCTATCGTCTAATTAAACCCAAACCTAGTAAGTCCTTTTATCCTTGTGTATTTTTCTTCAATAATTGGTTGGTTTTAGATCTAGGAATTACGAATTTTGATTTTGTTGTATTTCACGTTGTTGTGTCATCTGATTGCATATATAATCATTTTTTGAACTAGGGTTTTGTTTTTGCTTGATTTCTGGATTAACATGTTTTTAAGTTTAATTTGTGTTAAATTTGTGGTTTGAATTTGTCTGATTTCAGGTTATTGTCAATTTACGAAAAGGGTTAAAATTTGAACTTGTGTTATTTCGTGCTGCTTTGCATACAAATAATTAATGTTGTTGGAATTTTTAAATTACAACTTCAGTGGAATTGATCCTTTAAATTATAAACACCCCATGAGATAGACTTAAGAAATATATATACCCCATGAATAAATTGTTATTTGTTTGTATATTTGTATTCAAATAATCAAATGAATTGAAATCATGAATTATTTGCAGAATGAGATGAGTCACAGTTATCTACATTTGCAGAATTCTATTTAAGCTTACTCCAATTGAAGTGAATGAATTATTTCATTGTGTTGATGAGTGTATAAGATTTAATCTATGCGCTTGAGCAACTGTTAGCTTGAATTTGCTAGGAAAGCAAGTTCGTGATGAGCTTCCTGATTTTTCCTACAAATCCTTGTATAGAACTATACATTTTGTTTTCATTTCAATTCAGGTAGACTACCCTCATTCAGGTAGAGAAATGCTTTAAAGTCAATAATACCAAAAGAACCACCATATTATATGCTCAAAATAACGATATATATTACTCGTACATATTYATAGCCATTGCGGCCATTTGCTGCTGCCATGGATTTGTTTAAGAAGTAAAAGAGGGGCAGTGGGGCAGCAGGACTGCAGCAGCCTACATCAACTCCCCAAGCGCAACAGGAGTTGGCATTAGTAGAGCACACACAGTAGCCGCAGCAGCACTGCCGCCTTGACGAGTGGCCCACTACAGTAGCAGCCAAYRCACAATAGGGTAACTTTAGCCTTGTTTTACTTTGTTTATTTGTACACAACACAAGATGTTATAGCTTTCTGATTTATGCATCACTTGTTGGTAATTATTTCAAGGTAGGTTTATAGTTTCCCTTCTACTCTATTCAAATCTTACCTACTGTACCTTCTATAGAACTTATACATATTAGTTTCATTATATTTCAGTTCTTTTTCCTTAGGCTTCTGAACTTGTGAAAATGTTGTTCGCTGCATCGTCTTAGTCAATATATACGCCTGTGTCTAAAATGATAGTAGTTTATCTAAAAGAATTTAACGGTCAAATGAATTATATAGTCCTAGTCTTGTATCCGAAGTATTTTCTATAGCAGGAGCTGTTACTTTATTTGCTTTGCGATAAACTTGTTGTATGTTTGCGATATCATAAGACTGCATGAGGCATCAGGTATCATCATTGGCTGGTGATTCATCCGCAAATTTGCATGTCCCTGCAAATCTACGATATGTYTATGTTTATAATGATGTAATAGGAACTAGGAAGATTTGAAGACTTAAGTAGGTTGTCCGTTCATTAATTTGTTGTTACTCCTCTTTTTTTGGGAATTAGGGGGTGGTGGGTGGTCAACATATTGTCTATTTTGAGGTTATTAAAGGGGATTCCCTGCTTTCAACACTAGTTTTATAATTGAGTGATTCTACTGTTTTCTGTCTTTTGTTCAATTTTGGGATTTCTTTATGTGGTTGCATATAAAATGTAAGTGTCATGATTTGATGTATTGAAAACTTTATATATTAATACAATAATAAAACTTTAGCATCTAATTTGTTAAATATGTGTTTTTTTGTCATTGTCCACCAACAACTGTTGGTTTTAATTCTATACCCAAAAAAGAAAAAAATGTTTTACTATGTGAGTTACTTCATTTTTTTATTTTTTGTAATTTGGTCCTCTCATATTTAAGTGGTTGATTAGCGCATGATCTTAATTCCATTGTTCATAGCACCGTTCACAGGTTTTGATTGATTTCCAATTGTTGTAATGTGATTGATTTTTTTTGGGGTTGATTTTGATTTCGTGAATCAGTTTATGGTTTTAGGTCTATACACATCTAGATGTGTATAAGAGACAGCTATAGAACTTATACATATTAGTTTCATTATATTTCAGTTCTTTTTCCTTAGGCTTCTGAACTTGTGAAAATGTTGTTCGCTGCATCGTCTTAGTCAATATATACGCCTGTGTCTAAAATGATAGTAGTTTATCTAAAAGAATTTAACGGTCAAATGAATTATATAGTCCTAGTCTTGTATTCGAAGTATTTTCTATAGCAGGAGCTGTTACTTTATTTGCTTTGCGATAAACTTGTTGTATGTTTGCTATATCAAAAGACTGCATGAGGCATCAGGTATCATCATTTGGCTAGTGATTCATCCGCAAATTTGCATGTCTCTGCAAATCTGCTATATGTTTATGTTTATAATGATATAGTAGGAACTAGGAAGATTTGAAGACTTAAGTAGGTTGTCCGTTCATTAATTTGTTGTTACTCCTCTTTTTTTGGGAATTAGGGGGTGGTGGGTGGTCAACATATTGTCTATTTTGAGGTTATTAAAGGGGATTCCCTGCTTTCAACACTAGTTTTATAATTGAGTGATTCTACTGTTTTCTGTCTTTTGTTCAATTTTGGGATTTCTTTATGTGGTTGCATATAAAATGTAAGTGTCATGATTTGATGTATTGAAAACTTTATATATTAATACAATAATAAAACTTTAGCATCTAATTTGTTAAATATGTGTTTTTTTGTCATTGTCCACCAACAACTGTTGGTTTTAATTGTATACCCAAAAAAGAAAAAAATGTTTTACTATGTGAGTTACTTCATTTTTTTATTTTTTGTAATTTGGTCCTCTCATATTTAAGTGGTTGATTAGCGCATGATCTTAATTCCATTGTTCATAGCACCGTTCACAKGTTTTGATTGATTTCCAATTGTTGTAATGTGATTGATTTTTTTKGGGGTTGATTTTGATTTCGTGAATCAGTTTATGGTTTTAGGTCTGAAGTGAATAAAGATAGTGATGATCAGTGGGTTGAGTTTCTATCTTGGCAGCCAAGAGCTTTTGGACTATGATTTGGAATTTTGGATTTGTATATATCCTTTCTCTTATACACATCTAGATGTGTATAAGAGACAGTTGCTATGCCGTCAGGCGGGTTCGGAATGAACTCATGGGGAACATAACACCAAGGTAACTGTCGAACCAAAAGCACAAAACCGCGGCCCGGGATGTTTTCCCTTG
Source organism: Bassia scoparia (assembly GCA_008642245.1). NCBI lineage: Eukaryota > Viridiplantae > Streptophyta > Magnoliopsida > Caryophyllales > Amaranthaceae > Bassia > Bassia scoparia. The sequence goes on from SNQN01006921.1 coordinate 12,656, forward strand.
CTTTCTTAATCATCTCCATCCGGGCGATCGCGTCAAGGCTCAAATGAGGGTCGACCGAGAGAGGTGCCTCTTGCCTAAGTTGAGCCYCGTGACCCAACTTGTGAGCTAGCCAAGTCACCAACCCACCCATGTAAATTCTTYCGGACATTTCAGGGTTGTTTCGGATTCCCTCACATCTTTGGGTAATGAGGTACCCTAAATTCACCCTTTGACTAGGGTCCCTCTGGTCGGCCACTTGCTCTGCGGCCCTCCAGAAAAGGTAGACTTCCTCTTTTGGTGAGTTTGCCCAACTCGACTTTGTTGAAGAAGCAATAGCCAAAAGCTCGRTGGAAATTCCTCAATGCCAAATGAATGATGGCCGATGCCTTTGATGAGTTTGACGAAAATCTCCCGATCCCCTCCGAGATCATCTCCCACCWTTTCTCCTTATTATACCCATGGATATCGCCCGGGCGGTTAAGAGACATGATGTGGGCTTCCGTGGACCACCCAAACACCTCATTCAACTCCTCTAAGGTTAGGCGATGRGATTGGTTGAAAAGGCGAAAGTTTATGGCTATGGGTGGTCCGGGGTGAATGGCAAATGTGGCTAGAAATTCTCTTGTGAGGTTTGCATAAGTGAAGGGTGTGCGAATGGAGTGGTTTTGTGAATGTTCCTCCAATGTCACCCCTAAAAACCCCTCAAAACCTATGTTGGTAGACAACTCCCAAATTGTCTCATCGATCTCCAACCTCGAACATGTATTTGCATAATAGAACAGGGTTGGTAGGATTTTTCTTCTTTCAAGTTCAGAGAGTTTTGCTTGTTGGTCTTTGGTTAGCCCCAAGATTTTGTAAGGGCCATTTGGGGTTTGGATAGAGGATGGGTTCGATGATGAAGAACCCCCCCCCCCCCCCCCTCAGGGTTGAAAGGATGGGCAGTTTTTTGTGACTTTCGGGTTGACCCAGTCAATTTGGAGGCTACATTTTTTAGTCTGGAGGCCATTTTGTGGTGAATGTAAGAAGGTTCGAATAATGGGGTATTACTCACAATTTTCTCAAAAGCTCCAACAAAAAAAAACCACCAAATCCTCAACTTTGCACCCAAAATCTCCAAATTCACAACCACAAATCCATAAGCTCAAACCACAATACCAACAATTAAACACAACACCGCAATTCTCAATTCAAAAGTTCACCCAAACTTGACAACCACAACAACAATTTAGCCTGTCAAAACTCACACACAACTACAACAAACAATGAGTTTACAATAATACAAGCATGCAATCTCACTCATTCTACTCAAAATTCAAAAAAATTCAAAATAAACGAAACCCTAACTCATGGGAATTTCACAAAATTCCAACAAAAAATTTGAACTCATTCATGAAATAGCATACCACTTTAAGATTGTAGATGATAATGAAGAAAATCAAAAGGAGGTTAATGATATACCTTGAAAGGAGCCCTAAATTTGAAATTCCTCAAGTGAAATTAGTGCCCAAATCTTGAAATAATGGAGTGGAGTTTGAATTCTTGAAGAAAGTGTAAAAAAAATTGAGTTTTTAAAGGATTTTTATGGAAAATTGAGTAGTATGAGTGAGAGGAAGGAGGGGTTTGAGAGGAGAGAGAAAAAGTTTGAGAGAATGAGGGTGAGAGATAAGTGAAATTCAGAAAAAAAATGGGGTGGGTGGCTCGTGAGAACCACATAAATAAAAGCCCTTTTTCTTTTTTTTCGAAATCGCACAGGTGTTCGCTCATCAGCCTGAGCGATCGCTCAAAAATTTGAGTGGTCGCTCAAAAGTTTATGGTTTTGAAGTTGTTTTTGGCCAATCTGAGCGACTAAGTGAGCGGTCGCTCAAAAGTGGTGAGCGGTCACCCAAGACTTCTGAGCGATCGCTTAGAAAAACCTGCTTGGTTCATTTCAACACCCTTTCTTTGAGCGATCGCTCAAGACTTTTGAGCGGTCCCTCAAAACACTCTTTTTGGGCATTTTTCACTGGTTAATTCTCTCAAGACTAGTTCAAATTTCTTCAAACTCTTAACCAAGCATCTAAAACATGAAAATTTGACATTTTTAAGCATAAACAAGCACTAAGAGTGCTCTCAAACCACCCCCTCCTCAGGGGAACATTCCTCCGGAATTTGCACACCAATAGGAACACACGACTAAACTACCAACTACCTCAACCAACATTATCCACAATATTTTACAAGTTGGCTTGGTTTAAGGTCTCCAGCTAGACCACTTACCTCAACTTACCTTGACGACGATGGTGGCGGGGGATCGAAGTAGATCACCTCCAAAGCCTTGAATTCCACGTTATGCCTCAAATATGCCTTCATTCTTTGCCCGTTGACCTAAAACCGTTCCCCATTTTTCTCAATCTCATAGAAGCCATACGGTTTGGTGTCAACCACCACATGAGGACCGGACCATTTGGTGTTTAACTTTCCTGGAAAGAGCTTTAGGCGCAAGTTGAATTGAAGCACCTCATCCCCAATTTTGAAGTCCCGAGCCACAATATGCCGATCGTGCCATCTCTTTGTTTTCTCTTTGTAGATCCGGGAGTTATCATATGCCTCGAGCCTCAATTCTTCAAGTTCGTTCAACCTCATGAGACGTTGCTCTCCGGCATTCGCAAAGTTCATATTCATCTTCTTCAAAGCCCAATGTTCCTTGTGTTCTATCTCAACCGGGAGATGACACGATTTCTCGTACACAAGACGAAACGGAGTAGTCCCAATTGGTGTTTTGAAGGCTGTCCGGAGTGCCCAAAAGGTATCATCGAGATTGAGGCTCCAATCCTTTCTCCCCTTGTTCACTACCTTTTCAAGGACACTATTGATTTCTTGATTTGACACTTCAACCTGTCCTTGGGTTTGAGGGTGGTAGGGTAAGCCTACTTTGTGATGGACTCCGTACTTGATGAGCAACTTTTCAAGTTGCTTCTTTGCAAAATGGGAACCTCCATCACTTATCAAGCATCTCGGYACCCCGAACCTTGGGAAGATGATTTTCTTCAATAGCTTCCAAACCACCTTGCGATCATWGGTGGGAGAAGGAATGGCCTCAAACCATTTTGTGATGTAGTCGACGGCCACCAAGAGATATTAATTTCCACAAGGTAAGGGAAAAGGCCCCATGAAATCAACTCCCCACACGTTAAATGGCTCTACTTCCAAGATTCCTTGCTGAGGCATTTCATGCCTTTTGGTGATTCCTCCACTTCTTTGACACCTATCASAAGCTTTAACAAATAGGTGAGCATCCTTGTGTAAGCTTGGCCACCAAAAACTGCTTTTCATGCTCCCACCATGACCCCCACAGGAAAGTGTGTGACAATGCCGCAAGATGCTTTGAACTTCCTCCTCCCAGACACAACTTCGAAACAACCCATCACCACATTGCTTGAACAAGTATGGATCATTCCAAAAGTACCGGTGTGCCATTTTCTTGAACCTCTTCACTTGCATTGCACTCATATCATTAGGTAGGATTCCCGAGGCCAAGAAATTCACATAGTCCGCAAACCAAGGGATGRAGCCTTCTAGAATGGCCATGATGGCATCRTCTTTGAAATCATCGTCAATAGGTGGGCTCGGGCATTCTTGGTCCAAGTACTCACATGGTAACCTAGAAAGATGGTCGACCATTGAGTTTTCCTTTCCCCTTTTGTCTCTAAGCTCCACATCGAACTCTTGTAATAAAAGCACCCACCGAATTAGCCTTGGTTTGGCATCCTTCTTGTTCATCAAATAACACACCGCCGCATGGTCCGTATACACCACCACCTTGTT
>SNQN01006921.1:19698-35834 GCA_008642245.1 Bassia scoparia
CGTGCCCCCACATATGTTACATGAGCACGAGTTCACTTGTTGAAATCTCGATCCTTGGCCTCCTTTTGTTGGGGGAGTAAGGTTCTTGATTGCTTTGGTGAGGGCGTCAAATTGAGCTTGGAGCTTGGTGTTATCGTCCATTTCCAATTTTCCTCCTCTCTTGGGTTGTGCCTTCCTTCTAACACCTCCCTATGARTAATTCCTCACAACTTCTTCGATTGTCTCCTCCACTTTATCTTGAAGCACCTTGTCTAGTTGGCCTCCACAACCGGCATCCAAATTAGCCCTCAATCTAGGCTCCAATCCTTCATAGAAAAAATTCATGGGAAGTGGTTGGGGGTAACAATGGTGCGGGCATGATCTAACCAATGCTTGGAACTGATCCCAAGCTTCATAGAGTGGCTCGTCGTCCTCTTGAACAAACTGTCCTATCTCCCTTCTCATCTCGGTGGTCTTAGGCTCCGAAATGAATTTGTTAAAGAAAGCCTTGGTAACTTCCTCCTAAGTCCTCAAAGAATTAGGGGGCAAGCTATGCGACCAAGCCTTGGCTTTCCCTGCTAGAGAGGCTCGAAATAGATGCATTCAAATGTAGTCATGTGATACTTGATTTGTCGTAATTAATTCACATGTCTCCATAAATTTCTCCCAATGAGAGATAGGGTCCTCATGACCAAGTCCGAAGAACGGCTACCTTTGTACCATAGATGTGTATGTGGGGTGGATTTTGAAGTTGGTGGTGGTGGTTGGCAACAAGATACTACCATGCCTCTCAAACCGATCCGGCGCTCCAAAATCTCTAAAGAGGAGCTCGGGCGCCCTTGGTTGCTCATCTTCCTCGAAGTTCCTATTTTCCTCTTCCTTCACCATGTGAGATAATGTGTCTTCGCTTGAAGTGTTATAGGTAGAGGTTAAGGTGTAAGAATGTGCGTTCTCCTCTTGATAGATTGCTTGGGCAAATAGACCTTCTCGTTGGACCCGACGATACATCCGAAACGTTCTTTCAATCTCTRGATCGTAGGGGGGTCAATGGGGCCGCGAGATCGCCTATTCATAAACCAAAACTAAGAAGAGCATAAGCACTGACGAGTAAGCTCAAAACAAAAGAAAATGAAAGCAATTAACTCAACTAAACTAATCAACCAACTTAACCATTGTTCCCCGGCAACGACGCCATTTTGATAAAGGCGATACATCCGAAACGTTCTTTCAATCTCTGGATCGTAGGGGGGTCAATGGGGCCGCGAGATTCGCTATTCCATAAACAAAACTAAGAGAGCGTACAGCCACTGAAAGTTAAGGTCAAACACAAAAGAACAAATGATAAAAGCAAATTAACTCACTAAACTAATCACTACCAACTTAACCATCTGTTCCAGGCATCACGACGCCATTTTTGAATAAAGGTTTTTGAATACCTTAATCAAACTACCCCAATTGTAGCAGTGCATGTGGGGTTGTGTATCGACACTCAAGGAATAAGGGAGAGATTGAATAATGTTTAGCCAGCAAGGTCTTGTATTATTGATTGTCAAGATGAAGCTTACGGAAGCAACTACTCCACACAAACTAGTGATGGCAACGGATCGGATCTGGACACGGATCCTACTGGATTCCACATCCAATCCATTTTGAACAGAGAGATCCAGATCCGATTTCGTATCCGTCGGATTAGTGTTTTCTTAGGATCCATATCCATATCGCGACGGATCTTTACGGATACGGATCTAAAACGAATCCTACGCGAATACTTGCAAAAACTTTCGCCTATGTGAAGTTGGACCAAAACAACATTATAATTAAAACTTCAGCTTCATACATGATTTTTTCGGGGGGCTCCAATACTTAAGAAATAAAACAGTATACCCACTATAAAGTCCACAAAATTCAAGTACAATTACACAGAAAGTAAAATATAACAAATGTACACACTACAAGTCTACAAGAAGAACAAAATATATAGTATTATTTTAAAAAACGGGTAACGGATCCGGATACGGATCCTATTATTATATCCGAGATAGGATAGTTCCGTTTTTCTGGACAGGATCCATATCCGACCCAGATCCGTAGGGTCTAAAATTTAAGGATCCATATTCGTAAAAACGGATACTAGATCCGCGAATCCGGGGCGGGTCCAAGATCCATTGCCAACACTATCAAAACTAGGGATTAAAATAGAATTAACTAAAAATCTAGGGTTAGTGCTCCGGAATTTCCTACTATATTGGGTTAATGTCTCGCCAAATAACATGAAAAATCGGGGAATGGGATAGCTCTTTTCTTTTCTCTCATCGTCCCGTTAGGGCCACCTAATTAAGAGATTTGAGTATTAAGTAAAAGAAATGGTTGGTATCTCCCTTAAGGCCTCACCAAGTCACCCTCTATAAACACCACCATTCAAACAAGAGCAAAAATGATCATCCTAACCACTCTAACCCTCTCTCGAGACATTGTCATGATCATAGGCTTTGTAAGGTGTGAAAGTGACATCAATCACTCATAGACAAAGCATGGAATATAGAAATTCTAACACATGAGATTAACCTTGATCAAATGGGTTAACAAGTGCTCACAAACAACTCAAAAATTCCACTTTCCCCTTTATTTCAATTAGTTGGCAAGACAAAAACCCCAAACACTAGTAGAAAAACATCATATAGCGGGTCATTTGCTGCGCGTTATATAAAAACCGAGCAACATATAACTGTTATTGCTGCGGTTTTTTATAACAACTGCAACAAATAACTAATTATTATGCTGCGGTTTTTATAACACCGCACAAAAACGCGTTAGATATTGAGTAACAGTTATATAGTTGCGGGTTATTTGCAAAACCCGTTCAGCATATACTATGTATAAAAAAATTAAAACAAAATACTCCACAAACCAAGGCTCCTTAGCGTACGTGTATAAGGGAGTAGTAAAATACAAACCCTAATTAACGCCATCTCCTCGCTGTACCCCATGTACGTCATTCTCTCTCCTCCTCATGATAACTCATTCAACGGCCTTCATCTGTCTCTCTCTTCTCTTGTCTTTCACTTCTCTCTCCTCTCTTTTAGATCTCACCCACCTCACGGATCTTTCCTCTACGGCTTGCCCGCATGACCTCAGCCACAACCACGAAGGGACGCCGCCCGGCAGCAATTGCCTCTCTTCGTTCTATTCCAAGGTTAGTTGTTTCTGTTCTTTTTTCTATTAGATCTAGTAATTATTGTTTTTTTTCTTCTGATATTTTGGTTTAGGATTTTGGTTTTTTTTTTATTTTATGGGTTCGAAATAAGGGTTTTCTGGGTTTGTATTTTTTTTTGTCTAATTTCCTTTTTTTCGTTTTCGTTTTTTTTTGGTTTAATAGATCTAAGGTTGGATTTCCATTTTCGTTTAATTTTTTTTAATTTCGATTTTTTGTTTATATCTGAGATTTTTCATTTTTTATTTTGATTTTTTGAGATTTTTCGAGTAATAGACAAGCGTTATTTTTGTTGGTTTATTTCATTTTTTCTGTTTAATTTCATTTTTTTCTGTTTAATTTCATTTTTTTGCTTTGTTTTTTTGAGGTTTAAGGGTCCTCCAAGAGCACCTCTATCCTGCTGCTGCCGTTGTTGATGTTGCTATCTTTTCGTGAATTTCTTTGTCCAAAAACCCAATAAACAGACAAATAATGCAAAAATTAAAGGTATAATAATACTTATCTATTTGGTTTGAAAATAAGTGTTTCAATTGAATTCTTATTTATATAATGGAATTGTTATGATTTTTAATATTGTGGACATATATAAGGATATGTTGTTGTTACTTTGTTATTATTTTTGGATGATCTATGGTTTGTTTGTGGTTAATGGTGATTGATATTAGTAAGAAATGGGTATTAGGATGAAATAAACTTGCAATTACTTATGTTTATTATCATTGCACACCAAGTGTTTGATGAAATGCTTGAATGCAATGGAATATGCATTCACCACTGAATTTACCCAGAAAAATCCCCTTGTTCTTTTGCTCAGCATTTACTCATAATTCTTTATTTTTTCCTGCTCAGTTATTTCTTCCTCAAATTCATCCTAATTTGTGAGTTAAATTGAGCTTATTCTTTAATTTCAACTGTTTTGCTTCTGAATTATGTTGCCTTTGTTGTTGAGTTAAAACAAATCTGAGTATGTAGTTTGCAAGGGGAATTATTTGATCGTTGTTTTCTAATATAGTTTAAAATTTTGTTGTTTGTAGCTTAATGACAATAATTCTCTCTCTAATTTTGTGTTTATTTGTTTGTTACTGCATGCAGGTAAGCTAATCCTTGATTACTCATATCCTTAAGCTTTTGGGATTTCTTCACAGATTCTATTAAGCAATGTTTTCTGGTAAGCTAATCCTTGATTACTCATATCAATAATAACAATGTCTTCCTTTTTGCATCCTTGTTTCTGTTGAATTTTGTTAAGACTGATAATATTATAGGTGGGAGATAATTAAATTAATCTAATATATTGATGTAGGATAAAAGAGATGTACGCTCATTCTAATGAAAGGTCTGGATTAAAGGCTCCTTAGTTGCTGATGATGTTTATGAAATCATCATGAGGTGTTTAACTTGTTGCGTTATGCTTAATGTTTCTGCTGATGAAGCTGATATTTAACAACTTGATGAGGTTTCTTTTTTGTTTTTGAGATTTTATCATCATTTGAGAGGTGAGCAAAAAGTTTAGAGAATTTGAAGAAATTAGTAAACAAAAAATGAAGAAGATGATGAACAACCAAGGGAGCTGCTGCCACATGATGTGTTAATCCACACATTCTTCCATTGCAGTCCATTAAATCTTGACACAAATACAAGGTAGTTTCCAAACAATGGTATTCTTCTCTTACTTCTTCTCAATTTCTCTCTTCATTACACCAAACAACCCCTATTTCTCACCCTGGTACCTGTTGAAACTTGTTCATTCAAGCTGGAAACCAGTTTTAACCTTTACTCTTGTGAAAATGATGACAATGTTGAAGATGTTGGCAGCAGTAAAACCTAGCTTGGTTCAGTTAAAAAATGCTGACATTCAGCATGATGTGGTCTATTTAGTGGGCTCTTCAAAAGGGTTGATTTGTTTAGCTGAAATTTATGGCAATTTCTTCATTTTATGGAACCCTTTACTAATCAATCTTACAAGTACCACTCAAAAGAGAGTAAATTTTCTGACTTTTCTAGCGATTATCAATCTCAAATTAGTTGGGTTTTGGGTATGTTTCATGTCTTAATGAACACAAAGTTGTTAAGATAATTCAGTACGAAACTATCGTTAGATCATTTCAGTAGTTTTATCTTCTTCATTGAAATCTAATAGTGGAGTGAGGTTGAATTTTTCAGTCCTGATAATTATACACCACTTGATAGGTATATATTAGTAGGAAGACCAAGGCTGGTCAATGAGACTCTGTATTGAACTAACATTTAGTATTCGGTTTTCTGACATTGTTTCGTTCTTTAGTGTTGCTGAATTTGTACTGTATAAGCTGAAGGAGATGAGGAAGATTACTCAAGAATGACATATCACTTGTAGATGAAGCAATTTGAACAACTCGACATCGATCAATCAGGAGCATTATCGATGTATGACTTGGAACAGTTAGCTCAATGACCTACACCCAGAATCCAGAGTTGTAAATAAAAGGCCGGGATATCGAGTTTTTGTCATTTGATTTGTTGTACTTGTAAATGTACGAGTGTGCATTGTTATGGAATGTGATTGACATTCGAAAGTATATTTTGATATTTTGATTGTTATCTTCATCTAATTATTTGGACTTTGCTGATTCTTTGTATGTCACACTTTAACAATCATCATTCATCATCCCTATTATGTTACCATTATTTTATTGTATGTTTAATTATTATTTGTTTTTGTGTTATATAAATGCATAAATTTGCATATATAGACAATCTTCTTGTATATATATACTGCAATTTTTAATATATATTGCATATATATATACGGGGTTTCTAATATTGGATTTTTTTTTAATATTCTGGAATACCCTATTATGGTAATATTCGACATATACTTGGATATCTAGTATATTAAACCGCTATCTATATTTAAATAAAATGATGCGTCTATTAGCTGCTGCGGTTATGGCTAAAACCGCAGCAAATAAACATATTTGTTTGCAGGTTTTTAGCCATACCGCAGCAAAAGTAGCCCTTATTGCTCGGTTTAACCGCAACAATAGTCATTGCTGCAGGTTATTTGCTGCGATTCAACCGCAGCAAATGAGCCCTAAATAACCGCAGAAATGACCTTTTTCTACTAGTGAAAATTAATTAGAAACCTCCATACACAAGCCTAGAAAAAGAACTACTCACTCATCACGGTGATTAATACATAAAACCACGTGAAAACCGTAATTATGCACTAAACATGATTAACTACTCAAACAACAATTAACAAGCATTAACTAACATCAATTACTATACTAAACTACCAACAAGTAGCAATAAACGAAAAAAACCAAGAAAATGATACCAAAAACCTTGAATTGATGATTGAAATGAATGTATGACTACAAGATTACTAGAATTAGCACTTTTCTCTCTTTAAAACTAAGCAATTTTTGTTCTAAAAATGTAAATCTACAGTAGTGAACAGGTGAGGAGCAATAAATGACTAGGAGTATTTATAACATAGAGCTAAAGGGCCAGAATTACAAGCAAAGCCCAAAAGGAAAACTGGAATTGTGGTCGCTCAATGAGTGAACGGTCGCTCACGGGCCTCGAGCGATCGCTAAGTGGTCGCTCAGGACCCTTGAGTGACCCAAATCCTCGAAGGAAAGTTCTTCGCTCAGGTCGCTCAGGGATTTGAGCGGTCGCTCGACATGCCTTGAGCGTCACATCGGAAATGTTGAGCGGTGGGCTCGCTCAAACCATCTGGAAGTGGCCTTCTGACCCTTTGGCCGCTCACGCAGTCGCTCGATGGCTGCTCGCTAAAGGGTTGAGCAGTCACTCAAAATGGTTTTGAGCGACCGCTCAAAATATTTCTGCCTTGAGCCATTTTCCTAGCTAGTCGCTCCACCAGGTTAAGCGGTCATTCAAGTCTTGAGCGACAGCTCAGAGACTTTGAGCGGTCGCTCAGAATGCCTCAATACTTGGTTTTCCTCCTCTTTTCCCAACTTCAAGCCTTCCACTTTCCATTGCTTTGCTCTTAGCTCCAATACTCCACGTGGCTTCCAAATCTAAACAAAAATGGCCTCATCACCAACAAGCACTCATAGAAATGTCAAAGTAGGTGCCAAGATGACCAAAAACATATCAAAAGTGCATCATTTCACATCAATGACTCCAAATCACAAGGGGGATACAAATGAGCTAAGATGGGACTTAAAACAACACATTAGAGCTCAAAACAAGGTCTAATTTTAAGGGAATGAGCCTAATAAGTGGCCATAAAAGCCACTTATCAGTCCCTGGTTGCGCGCCCAGTGTGGCTGGAGGTTAGCGGTGGATGAGACTGGGAGGATGAGATTTGGGGCTAATAGCGATTCTGAGATTACGAAAGGGTTTTTGTTCTTTTTTATCCTTCTTACTTGATGGTGCTCTTCCTCTTGATGTTTTGAAGGTATTTATCCTCAATTTTTCCAAAGATTCTGTTATATTTATTAGGTCAATAGAATTTACAAGGATTCGAACATGTGACCTATCATGYACAAGCTCGAGTTTCGTGTTATATGTTAATTTGTTCGAAGGGGTTTTATTCTTGTATGTCAATTTTTTTATTTGGCTAATGCTACTTGTAGCTTTTGATAATGGCTCTTCTTGGATGATAAATGAATGCTGCTTTGTTGTTCAAAARTTTTTGGGTTAGTATTGAAGACTTGAATTGGATGATCATTGTTGGGATATTTATATTTGATTCTTTACCTTAAAAATGAAAGGTACATTAAACGTTTTGATTTTGTATGATGTCTGTTGTACCATTTAGTGCTGAGTTTATAAGATTCAAACAGTTTGATATTTAATGTCTTATAGCAACTTGTATCTCTATATCTGTTTGATATTTAACCCTTTACATTCTTCTTTATTAGGGTTTTTGGAACTTTGGCCGCTTCACTTCGGCATTTTAGAATTATTTGAATTCCTACCTCACACAATGGTATTTTCTCTCATTTTTGTCAACTTCAATTTGTTTTCAGTGTGTTCTTAATTGTAAATTTGATCTATTTATTTGAATTTTATCTTCATTATATGTTTTCTTCGCAAATTACTGTGTTGATTTTTTATTTATATGTATTTGTCCTTATAATTGCAGTGAGTGTGATTGATTGTTCGATTCGAAAACATATTTTCTAGTTCTTAGATTGATTTGTTTTGCTAGATTATTCTGAGCATTTGTATTGCGACCCATACASCTCGCAAAGGGCTCACCTTTTTCGAATATTCCATCTGCTTTGGTTTTTGCCTAGACTTTTTAGGTATGCATGGTGATTTATGGATTTTGTTTTARGGTTTTTGGGCATGATTGTTGTAATAGTTAATTAGGATTGAATTAGGGTTGTGCTCTATTTCCTTGCGCTTTGGTTTCCTTTGTTGTACTGCGAACCATGCACCCTTCCTAGGTTAGTCTTGCTTGTTGGTTTCTTTGTGGACTTTGCGGGGGGTATTCGTGCGCATGTGGTTTTGTTTCAACTACGCTGCAAGCCCTAGAACCCAATTGGTTTTTGTATTTTAATTTGTTGTTATTTCTGCTGATTGTTTCCTTTTTTTGGCAGAGTTGTGGGCGGATGCATGCTTTTGCTGCGTTGCCAACCATAGGATCCCAACTGGTGTTTTATGTTGACGAGCTTTATTGTGGATTTCCGCTGAATTGTTTCAGGCAGAGGTGAGAGTCGTTGTTGTTTGTGTGTTTATTAATTTGTTGTTATTCACTGTGGGTAAGTAGATTAATTAATTGGGGTTATTACGTTCTCTATTCTGATTTTTTGAAATTAATGAAATTTAGGAGTAAATTCGTGATTTTAGGGAAATCGGGAGTAAATTCTCCTCATGATGGTTGTTACGCTAGTTTTTGCGGTGGTGATATGTGAGCGTAAGTGGTTTTAAGGTTAGTGTTAATATTTGTGTTACATGATGTTAATCAATATTTGTGCGTAGTTTTACCAATAAAAATAAATAGTTGTGTGTGAATTGCCATCATTGAATTAGTCAGATCGATCTTTTTCTCCGCTCTGTTTTTTTGGGTTGAATTAGAGTGGTTTAGTTGTTCAAGGTTGAGTTGAGGTCTTTTGTGATTTTCACATTTAATTGAATACTTGTGTGTGTTTATGACATTGACAAAATTTAATATTATTGATTAATTAGTTTGAATATTTTGGAACAAGCAATTGGAGTTTGAAAAATAGAGAAAAATGTTAAGAGGGATGTGAAGTTTCCTAACTTTGTGTAATTAAAGCAGTCAATGGAATATGTGAATCTAATAAAGGACAGAAAAACCAAATGAAATTAGGAAATCTTAGGTATGACAAATCTTTAGGCTCCCATTTTTAATTTGATTTTTCTGACATTGAATTTATGAGAAGATAGTAATAAAAATAAGGAAAAATTCTTATAGTTGTTTATCTTATATGTACGTATGCAATTAGATAAACTTAGATTTAATAGGATTGATTAGTGTGATTGTAATTGAGGTTTATTGATTATTAATTGAGGTCATTACATTAGCCACGGAGAGAGAAAGGAGAGGGAAGAAAAGATATTATACATGACATACAAAGAAGAGATTAAGTCCGTGTTAAAACTGTGCTTTTAATTACATAGAAGAGTGGGACCTCATTTTGCTAAAGCTGCCTTTTAATAGTTTGTTTTCATGAATCATTTTCCTAGACCAAGTCCACGTCTAGAAAAACTTGTTTTATGAAGTTAGAATTCCATCTTCTTTTTTTAATTCTTCTCCTAATTTATGAAAACTGAGTCAGTATGGTCAATCATATTGTCTATTATTTGACGCATGAGCATGCTGATACGCAATTCTGGGTCTGAAGATATACGAATTGTGCAGGCCTATTCAGCACCGACGAATGATATTAGTCCGACTACAACATCTACCTACATCAAAGGATTCTATGGAAGGTATGGACGCAACCTTTCTTCAAAAATATGACGTATATATTTTTCTCTTGCGTGTTTGCTTTCTTGGTGTTTCTCGTGTAATCCCATTGTACCCTTGCTTCTCCAATTTAACTGTTAATGTTTGTCAATTGCATTGAGTTGTATTCCATTTGGTTTCTAGCTGATCGTAAGTGTACCATCTTCTTGGCTCTGAGAGCTAGTTGTGGCAGTATTCATTCTAATTTTAAATTCTTATGTTAAGGAGGGGGATCGCTGGAGATAAATTGATTGTGTTACTATAGAACAACGCCTGCTGTTGCAATGGAAGCCGTATGTGATATATGAATGTGTTATAATTGTATTTGTTGCAAGTCTTATTTCATGATGTTCATTGATAACTGAATGATCAATTTTTGATCAGTTTGCCGATCAATTCAAAGTCTTGATGAGTTTGGGACAGTAGAGAATCATTGCTTTCACCAGAAGCGGAGCTTATTTTTGTGTGTGTACTCTATTTCTACAATGGAACCTAGCATAAACTTAAACTTAGATACCAAATACTAAACGCATACAAACTTTGATGTGTAGATTGCGTACACCACTTATATTCTCAGTAAAAACATTATAATTGATCTTGACGTGTTTAGATATATATAATATACTAACTAATACAGATAAATGCTATACCAGCTGAAGAGAATGTTGATGTTTTTTAAGTATCATTTTTAATAGTTATGATAATGTAGTAGATCTTAATTAAAGCAAAGGTGTGTAGGGAAAAGAAGGATAAGGATAAATTTCAGAGAATACTTGCTGTCAAAGGGAATCTTGGGAATGCAGGGGCCTTGTGTTGGAGCAGATCCGTTATGGTTGTTCATCCATCATTTCATGTAGCGCCTTGTGGTTTCTAACTCCACTTTGTTAATACAGGATCAGCCGGGCATATTTGCTGAAAAAGGTGGAAAGCTCAAGCCAAGCGAAATGTCTACTTATAGATATCGCCAAAGAAGAAGCAGGTCTAAAGATGAGAGCTTAAGTGTGTTTGTTATTGTTTAGTTGAGGGTGCTGACAGAGGAACGAGTAGTTGTTCTACCGTGTTATTTATACTTAGGGCCTATTTCAAATTAACTGAAATAACTGAACGAACTAAACTGAATGGAGCTGGTAAATAAAACTGAACTGGAATTGAATATTTTATGAGAGAGAGAATTGGGCTTAGACTGAATCTGAATAGAGCTGACTAAACTGAAAATAAGCTAATTGTAAACAGGCCTTATATTATCCATCCTATGGGAATTAGGGAGTAATGTATGGTGGTTCTTTGTGGCCAAACTCTAATATGACATTCGGTTAGTTCAAGTAGCATCCTACTATACAATATTTAAGCTTAACGTTGCATTGGTGATTTGGAACTGCATGGAGTAGTTACTGCAACTAAGTAGCCAAGTATTATCTTATGTCATTTTATTAAGACATTTCGTGTTTATGGCATAGATGGCATCATACTATGTTGTTTAGTTTATACAAGCATTTTGTTGGTGGTGCTATTATATTTAAGAATGGGATCATGTGGCCATAGATGGTTGATTCTTGTTAAATCCTTGCTTGGTTTGTCATGCATTTAGATTATGTAAGTCAGTTACTTGGGTAAAATTCTAACTGCTAATTATTCTAATGTGAAAATTATTAACACAAGATAAATGTCAAGGTGCTTCAGATAAGGCGAATAGGTGAACGTTTATTTAAAATGTTTTTAAAGGGGTTACAAGATCGTTTGGAAATGTAAATCCTAACAATAGAAACAGGGCTTAGCAATTACTTGTTGTTAATGAACATTGCAAGGCCCTTTGCCCTTATTTTTTCCTATCAATCTAACACTCTGCCCTCACCTTATTTCTCTCTTCATATCATTTCCTGACTCCTTTCTCCACATCTTCCTTCTCTTGCTCAACCATCATCTTTACAATCGGCATTTTGTGCCAACATTCCATGGTCTTCGCTTGCTGCTTTTTTCATTCACATTTTTTCATCGACAGTGTTTTTTTCTCATCCCACTACTTTCTTTCTCGACATGTTTCTCTCATCTTTTCTTCCATGGTTTTCGGTGGTATCTGTCTATGATGGTTCCTGAATCTATTTCATCAATGCAACCGCATGCGACCTATGGGGGCCTAAAGAAAATCATTTCAAGTCGAGATTGTGGTATGCATGTAAAATGATCTCGGGTGTCTACTCGAAGAAGGACGTGAATGTTTGAATTGTTCGAGTGGAACGTCATTGTGGGTTGTAGTACTCCCATAAGACGGTTGAATTCTTCTATTTTTTTTTTTTCTTTCATTATATTTTTAGTTTGGGTGAATGAATGGGTTTGTTATAGTTACTATGTTGAATTAGGGTTTGACATTTGGCTTTGATTGTTGTAATTAGGGTTCGAAATTTTACTACATCATATTGAATCTGGGTTTTTCATTTGAAATTAAATATTGGAATTTGGTTCGAAAATCACAGATTTCATTCAAAAGTGTATTTTTTGGCTCGAAAGTGTGTCTTTCTTTTTGGGGTTTAATTAAGGATTTGAATTTGAATTTTATTATAAAAATTTGGGGGTTTTTAACGCTAATTTAGGGGCTCTAACTTTTTGGGGTTTGATTTAGGGTCATGTTAAAGAATCCTTTGAGGCGAAATCTTTGCAAAGGTATCAGGAGCTGAATCGGAGAAAGAACCATCCAAAAGAGAAGTTTTCAACGAGCTTTTTATTCTGATGGTTATCACTTGTCATGTTGATGACCATTCTTCCTTCTAAGGTAAACCCCATTTCAATTAACTCATTCCATAATTTGATGATAAAATTCCTAAATCTGTGAGGATTAGATTAAAATTCGAATAATGCTATTCGTTTTAGTATAATATTACTTGATACTCTAATTTGGGTAATGGATTTTAAGGGCCATTTGATTTGGATAAACAAATTGTGATATTCAAAGAATATGGCTTTGAATTCTAATCGACTTGTTTGCTTGAATTATCAAGGACATGAAAAGATGCAGCAATCTCTTTCAAATGAAGAGGCTTAAATTGTAAAGATAAATACCAAAAATGACTTAACAATAAAAGGGATTAACTGTTTGATAATGTTCAGATTGATGATGGAAAAACATGATTTCGATCTCTACAACTGCTTTACTACGACTCACATTAAGGAAATGGGTGATGAGAAGCGACAACTTGGGTAAAAGGAAGATTTGAAGAACAAAGATGGAGTGACTTCTTTGAGTTTTATTGCACTTGAGGCTGAGCCTTTGAAGCAACGTGTAGTTCTTTAGAGCAATGAGGTACATTCAAGTATGCTTAATTAGAAATTATATATGATCTTCATTAGTACCATTTCAACTGATTATGTGATTCATTTTTTTTAATCCTTGTTCTGGTTTTTATGGGCATTGTTTCTATTTCTGCATTATTTTTGTCCAGATTGATGAAACAAAAATCACCACAAATGTATCTTTACTCATTCCACCTATGGCTGTCGCTATTTGTTTTGGTAGTACATTATCAATTTTATTTTTAAAATATGCTCCACTTCTGTGCAGTTTAGTTTCATTTTTGGACATTTTACATCAGGGTCCTTTGTAAATATAATGATTTGAGCTTATTTTGATATTTGTAGACGGGATTCAGCTCATTCGGTTAGCGGTATTTGATGCTGTGTTGTTATGATTACTAATTAGCTATGTCAAAATATAAAGTTGACAAACTCTTTACTAAATGTCTGTGTGTGTGGTTGTGGTGTGTGTATATATATAAGATACATAATATATATATATATATATATTATATAATATAATATATATATAATAATATATATATGTATATATATATATATATATATATTTATATATAGAGTCAGGATCAGGTGAAAACCACATGTATAATGAAAAACGTAAACCAAAATAAATGGATACATTTTACATTTTAAAGGGGTAATCAAGCAGTAAAAGGGGTACACAAGACTTTCATACTATTGTAGAACAGTACACGCGTACCCTTTAAAAACTCTTCAATGTACCCAGATTGAAATACAAGTATATACATAGATTAATCGTGACCGTCATCTCTAAATCCTACGGTCCAAGATTAAAGTTTTTAAGTTTTCACCTAAGGTTTGTGTTTTCAATGATCCTATTTTATATATATATATATATATATTATATATTATATATATATATATATTTATATATATATATATATATATATATATAATATATATATATATATATATATATATATATTATATATAGGAAAAGGATCATGTGAAAACCAAACCTTATGGGAAATAAAAACTTTTAATCTTGACTCGTAGGTTTGGGAGAGGACGGTCACGATTTAATCTATGTATACTACTTGGTTTTATCTGGGGTACATGAAAATTTAAAGGTACACTGTACTGTTCATCAATAGTAAACTGAAAGTTCTGTGTACCCCTTTTAACTGCTTGTATGTATCCATCTAAAATGAAAATGTATCCACTTTTGGTTTCACACTTTTTCATATAACATGTGTTTTCATTGGAGAGAGAAAAGAGAGAGAGAGAAGAGTTGGATCCACTAAAAACCTTACTTTTGGTGAAAACTAAAAACTTTTTGTGATTTAGGACATTTACATATAAAATTTAGGACATTTTTCTGA
The DNA here is from genome assembly GCA_008642245.1 of Bassia scoparia. NCBI lineage: Eukaryota > Viridiplantae > Streptophyta > Magnoliopsida > Caryophyllales > Amaranthaceae > Bassia > Bassia scoparia. Next base: position 34,469 of record SNQN01006921.1, read on the forward strand.
TTTAGGACATTTGTGCATACAATTTAGGACATTTTGTGATTTAGGACATTTGCATATACAATTTAGGACAATTTTCCGATTTAGGACATTTGTGCATACAATTTAAGACATTTTTACGATTTAGAACATTTTAGTGATTTAAGACATTTGCGCATATAATTTAGGACATTTTCGCGTATAATTTAGGACATTTTGTGGTTTAAGACATTTGCATAAATTATTTAGGACATTTTTATAATGTAATACATTTTTTTAATTTAAGTCACTTTAACAATTTAGAACATTTAGGGATAAAATTTAGGACATTTTTTTTATTAATGATATTTTCTCTCTCCTCCCTCACCCAAACCCACACTCAGTCACTCACTGTTAACACTACCACCGCATCCACCACACCCAACACCACCACCGCCGCACGCTCCCACACCCAACACCACCGTTGCACCAACCTGCCACCACCAGGTCAACCCCCAACCACCACTGCTGRTGCGCTGCACCTAACACCACGAACCACCACACTGACCCACGCAAACCACCACCACCCTCAATCGCAACCAGCCCAAGCCGCACACCGCCCAACAACCACAACTCCACATACAAACCCCATTCCAACAGAAATCGAAACAACCACCGCACAAACCCTAACCAACGCCGTTTCAATCGAACCCAGCCATAAAAGAACAAACCCTAAATTAAACCCAACCCCAACCGAACTAACCTGACACGACGTGCACCCGTGCGAGGGGGTCAGGGGCTAGGCGACGGTGGTGGTTCGAGCTGTGTGCGACGGTGCGAGAGTAAGTGCAGTGGTAGTGAGTGAAAGGGGAAAGGGAGGAGAGAAGGGTTGGAAGTTGGGGCGGGGACATACGATGACGGGACGGTGGTGTTGCAGTGGACGGCGACGGGGATGGAGGTGGTGTGGCTCTGACGTGAAGTGCAGCAGAGGAGAGAGAGAGAGAGGGMGGGGYGAGGAGAGAGAAAGGGGTGAGAGGAGGAGAGAGATTAGAGATGAATGGGTAAAAAATATATTATGGCAAATTAGATCAATGGTTGTGATTTCATTTCTAAAGATGAATGGTTGAGATTTAAGGTTTTTAGTTTTCACCAAATCAATTGGTTTTCACATGATCCTTTTCCTATATATATATATATATATAGGGATGTGCTAGAATGAGAAATAGGAAAATGAGAAAGCTAATTAAAAACTGCCACGTGTCCACCATAAAGTAGAAAGTACATAAGTGGAGAATATTTGCTTTTTAAAAAAGTAAGAAGTTGAACATGTGTCAACTTTCAAGTGGTTTTCGTATTTCACATTTCTCATTCTAGCAAGTCCCTATATATATATATATATATATATATATAT
>SNQN01006922.1:0-14032 GCA_008642245.1 Bassia scoparia
TCAATTATGGAAACCATCCTTAATCCTTTACTAATATATGTTGCTTTTTTGATGCTTACAATTATAAAACCGAATTGGATTTACTTTGATTTTCTCTAAGATCATAACGACATTTTACTTTGTAACATTGATGACTGTTTTCATCATTGACGTCCATGTTTCAATCATTGATTTTCCTCACCGATTGTTAAGTGATTGAACTTGTTTGTTCTTATGTTTCCTATCTTGTAGGCGTGTCTACCCTCGTCGGCAACGTCCTACGTTCGTTTTGAATTGATCCGCACTCGTGAGTGCCTGTTGGGCTGTCGTGTCTAGAGGGTCTAGATCACCACCGCTTCTATAAAATTAATTCACCGGACGCCCAACCATTGATGCCAACTAAGGCCCATGCGCCCCTTATCCCACTGTACGTGGTTTGTAACCAACGTGTGGGGTTCGGCGACATGGTATGGAAAAGATCTTTGACCCATCCGTCCGCATGTAAGCGCCTCACCCGGTCTCACTTGATTATTCCATAATCATATCATAATCATTTGAATTTAAAGAGCTTCTTGATTTCTAGAAACCGCACTACTATATGAAGAGCTATTTCCTTGAATTACACACATACACCTATCCTAAGTGATTGCACATTTGCGATAAATCAAATTAATAAGGTGCCTCAAAATCGTTGTCCATGATTAATCTAATTAATGTGATTTAAGCAAATTCCAGTCTTGCATTAAACAATAGAGAGTCATAGAGGGGTGAACACAACCGGTCAGATCGTATTTCTGACCGGTTTGAACCAGACCCGGCAGAGGACGAACCCGCCTCCGGTCTGGTCTTCGTCCTTAGACTTCACTATTCCGGTCGCGATCCGTCCGGGTAAACAACCGTGGTCCGTCGATCCAGACGATTGACCGGGTATTTAAACAAATTTGTACATTTTTAATAAGCTTTTGAAATATTAAATCAGTACGTGTCTTCCCATACTATAGTACTATGCATCTAGGTGAGTCAGTAGTTGCTACTTGTCTATAGATAAACATCAGTTGTACTACTGTGTGTAGACTGTAGGCAAATCAATACTTCCTATTTTTAATTTACCTAAAGTTTGAAAACCCAAGTGCCAACTCTGAACACTCTCAACCTATAACCTCGGAATCTCCAGCATCCCTTCCCCCTCTTAACTCTCCCCTATATCGGTGTGTCGCCACCTCACCGCAGTTGCCGCCACTGTGCCACCCTCACCGATTGCCGCCAACAGCTCACCACATGTCGCGCAACGCGTCTCCTTGCCAACCACCGCATTGTCGGCATTCCCTGACAACAAGTTTTCTTCTTCTATTTTTTTTTTTGTTGTTTGTAGAATACTTTTCATCGCTAGAATCATCTCACTATTAGTTTTTATTGTATTAACTTTGAGTTTATGTATCTATGATTATTATTTATTTATTGTTTAATTGTATTGTATTGTTATTAATTATTTTTTGTGAAGGTCACGCATAAAACACGATTAGATGGCTTCAAGTGGAAAATAATGTTGCTCAAAATCTACAAAAATAGAAGTCTTTATTCTTGGTTTTTATTTTCTGTATTTATGAAATTTCTAAGTTGAAACAGATTTTTTTTCTAACTTTAAAATAGAAAGAGCCTTTTAGAATAACACGGTCCAAACCCGCCGGACCGGGTATTCAGGTCCGAATCCAGGTCCATTAAAAAATTGAAGTCGGTTCCGATTCCCGGTCTTGAATACACAAATTCCATCATTGATTCGCTCCGGTTCCTCTTATGGACCCAGTCGTTTACCCCTAGTAATAGACGCAAATCAAGAAATAATATTATACAAGAATTGTAACTTCATATCATTAAAAATCAACTTATCCGCTGTAATCCGCTAGAATACCAAAGAAACACAAAGGGTAGTGCTATCAAAAGATTTGTTCCACTTGAATCACTAATCGCCATAAGAGAACCGACTCTGAAGCCCTTGTGACGAAGGTTGAGGGACTTTTGGATTTTGAGAGTGTTCTATGGAATTGAATTTGCGAAGTGCGTTTTTGAGTCTTTTTGCAACTTAATTGAATGCATTATCCGGTTTGATGAAAGCTGTTTTTTGTATGTCTCGAGTAACACAAGGCAGTATTTATACGTTTTGGGGAAGGATAGAGTAAAGGTTACAAGACTAATTTTATCTATCTTGGAATTTATCGCATTCTACTATCTTTGGGATCTCAATTCATTATTATCCAGAATTATCCTTTATCTACTTGGATCAAACCTTGGTGGACAAGATTATCATGTTCTAAAAATATTCGGATTCATTCCCGAACTATTTGGAATTTTATCTAAGACTTTCTGGCGCAATTTATTTTACATTTTCCGAATCATCTTCGCAAACACTTGTAAAATCATAGAAAATCAAAAAAAAAATCTAAGCAAGTACGGCATAAAAGATAGATGAGAAGTGGAAATATATAAAAACTAACCTACGAAAAACAAGTTTTAAAAAAATCCTAAATACTAAAGAAAAACTAAAAATAGAACAATAATTGAAAACTAATAAAATCACAATACGTTCCGCACTATATTGTGCTCTCGACATATCGTTTCAAACTCACTTTAATCTCAACTTGTGCAAATGATGTGGCTCTATGGTTTTGTGTCGCACTTCTAGAATCAAATCTATTTCGAATGTGTACTTCTTCAGCTATTCAATTCGGGGAAACTTTTGCGGCTGTCTCACTATTTGTAAAATGAAATGCCTTGTAAAAATAATTTCAATAATAGTAAAGTTCATATAAAATGGCCATTCACTATGCAGTACACATGTCTACGTCATTTTCAACCATAACTTAATTAAGAGTTTCGTTGAATTGGATAATTCAATATGGGTATCAGAACCAACTTCACCATTGTCATTTAGTAAAATGTAGAAAAAATTTATGTGATCTAATTTTAAGATTTCAACTTAGGTGTCAACCCAATGACAGCAACAGCACATAGGAAGTGACGGAAATCATTTAATTTAGATACTAATTAAGCTAAGCTATACAACATAATTAAATATGTTTGACAAGAACAATGGGGTGTGATCATTATGAACACCCTCTAGCAATACTCTTCTCTGTCTCAATCCCATCGTACTTTCGTATGATCTCTCTTCTATATTGCACAAATGTTAGATCATATTGTCCTATCTCGACAACGTGTTCTGACAAATATTCCTCTAAAAATATTTCTTTCACCAATTTTTTGACTCACGCTTGCAGTAGTCATTATCCCTTACCATTCAGACAATTGAATCCTGGGGAACTTTCCAGCCACGACTCGCATCGTTGTAATGATATACTATGCTTCATCGGTCGATCCAATTAAAAGAAGCTCCTCCTCGTGTGCGTACACGATCCAATTTTTTGCAGGGCTCTTAGTTCACGCACTTTTGGCCGAAATATGGACCGGGCGCCCCACCAAAGCCACAAAACGAAAAAATTTTCACATAACTTTTGTCCGGCTAGGCGATAAATTTAGGCATATCTTGGCTTAACAATTTTGGGCTCGGTCCGGAAAACAAAAAAAAGCCCAACGATACGACCCCCGCACTTATCTTTTCAGGAGCCTTTTGGGCACAAGCTCTGAGGCCCGCGAGCCTGATATATAGCCGCCTATATTTTAAGGCATAAAGCGCCCCGGTCCGAACTGGCCCCGGCCTCATTGCATTCACCTTACTCATGGGCACAATATATACGAATTCTTATTCGATTGACATTAATTTTACTTATAATTTTATATATGAATAGGACCTACCTTTCCTACGCCTCTCTTTTGCAACTTCTTTAATTTATTTTTTTCATTTTGACTTACTCCATCATTAAATCTTGGTTATTTCTAAGCTTACGAGCATCCTACCTCATAGTTGGTTGTTTATTTGTGCCCATTTGAAAAGTTGAAGCATATTGCGAGCAAATTACAGTCCACAGGTCAATGGTCTTCTGTATTTCCCAAAATTACCTTGGGATAAAAAGGCCGGTATAAGATTGGGGAAGCGATTGTTTTAAATAAAAATAGTTAGCCGCGGGCCCCCAAGCCACCAGCCCAATCAGCCCAGAGCGAATTGCCGCGACTCGACACACCTTTGCGCGACAGCTGACAGCGTGTAACCAATCAGAAAAGCAGATAAAAATGCAAATGCGGCTTATTCGTTCTTAAAAATTAAACTCTTTCTCAGAGCCGCTTTAAGACAAAACCAACGGCAAAATTTTTTCTCTATAAATAAACCCCATTTGCCTATATTTTGACACCACTTGCTTGAAACAATAACAACCCAACTATCAGCACAAACCTTCCTAAATTCTTCTTTTTTCTTTCCCTCTCATTTTTCACAACGAAAATCTTCCAATCTGCTAAGGTAATATCACCTTGTTTCAAAATATTTTTTTCTTGAAATTCCCCCCAAAAATAATTAAAATCTATTTAATCTTTCACTTAATTATGTTACATTGTTTCTACAATTATTAAAAAAGGTTACAACACGGGACCTATATCGCCTCTTACAGTCGAAATTAAAAACGTATATGTGTCAGTAATCCGGTGTATGGAATAGGAAATCTATAAGCACGAGTATTGAGGAGTTTTTTTAAACCACTGTTTGCAATGAAAAGTAACAATGCAGAAAAAATGACTGGAAGAGAAGAAAGTATACGAAACACGTGGTGAGGAATTTTTTTTCTCCCACAGACGCAGATCACCTAACAGCGTGACATCCTCTAAAGTTATCCGCCCCAAACAAAAACTCTGCCCACAATATCATGTCTGTGGGTCACAGAGAGATATCTTATATACATGCATATTTATCCTATTATAAGAATTGAGGATACTGTGATACCAACAAACCTTACACGTGAAACTAAAAACTTTTAATTTGACCGTAGGATTTCGAGTCATGGACGGCCGATTTTATCGCTAGGAATCGCACACTTCTGTATCTTCAATCTCGGCATGTACATTGAATAAGTTAAAGGGCGTACCACGTTACTTTCATCAACACTACACTGAAAGGTTCTTGTATCCCCTTTACTGTTGATACTGTACCCACACTCCTCTACAAACACTGTAATGTTTCCCTGACCCTTCCCCATTTATTTTGGCTTAACAGTTCTTCAATCATATTACTCACTGAATGGGTGGCATTAATTCAGCTGCAGCTGCTTGACTCACTATATGCTAGCTCACCCATCCCTCCTCTATACTAACCTACAACTTCATCATATAACTAACATCTTACTATAATCAATCTCTGACTAGATACCGAACTACTATACGTATATATAACATACCAATACTATATAATATCAATATCACTACTATACTATACCTATATACCTTATAATCACACACACACACATATTCAGCAATGTGAAAATAAATCGTTATTAACACGTACCTCACTTTTATCCTAATGCAATTGTCGCCAGCAGTCGTCCCGTCATCCACCGACCAAACGAAAAATATAAGTTTAACTTTAAGAGTTGGTCTATGTAATTTTTGACGCGACATCGATCCACGTAGTTACTGTTTATATTTGACTTCTTAATTACAGCACTTTATTAAGCATGCTACTCAAATATGCTATATCTTATGTAATCATTTTTTCTTTCTATCGTGCCACATATCCGATTAATTAATTTTGGCAATTTGGTGAGGATCCACTGCGGCATGGAGGGAAAATTGAACGGATCTCACAGCGCAACTCCACACTCTAACTTCAATGCATCAACATGCACACGTTGATACCCCACACCAATAACCACTACTGCTATCCACCCATCGGACCAAGCCCTACTATCCCAATCCGTCCACTACCAACAATCACACATTATTTACAGACATCACCGCAGAAGCGTGGAGGTAATTCCTTACTTTCCTAGCATAATACTAAGCTAATAAGCTGTGTGCATGTCCACACCCTTCCTTCTAGTCACCACATATCCATCTCTCTCTCATCACACTCCAACACGACATACTCCATTGACTCAAGAGCACACCGTCCACTCCCACCAAGTCAATAAAAGGTACTCATATCAACCTCATATCAACCCTACATAGTGTTCCTGTTTTCTATTTGTTCCTCCATGCTATTCATTATTCTTTTTATATAAAACTGTAGCGAAAAACAACCACCAATCACTCCCACACGGGTCTGCGAGATATCTCCATTTAGTTCGTATATACGTTTTTATCCACAATATACTATCCGTCTGATTATCTCCTTGTATAAATATAAATTGTCGGCGGATGCTCCTCATCACTTTATGTATTTTCTTTACACCACGACACTAGAGCGCCTATTCTTTTCGCTAGAGCTCTTATACGACCTCAGGCATACTTGAATCAGCATTACACACCAATCATCCTTTAAGAACAATATAAAAACCTCACCATAAGTACGAAACACATGGAGTATTAATCCCCTTATTTCCTTCATAAATTAAGTACATTTAGCTAGTAGTCACTGTTTTTCATATCCAATGAAGAATTCTCCAACATGAAATTACTATGAATATATACAAAAATATCATTGGTTGTATACTTAAACATTTGTGTATTAATTAAAGTAAGCCAGCAACCAACATTCAATGATATCTTATAAGTTAGTGTTGACTCATGGACTACGTTTGCCTTAGTCAAATATGCCTGGCAATATCTACCTAACCTTTTTTCGCTAAATTATGTTAGTGTTCCTCCTCCTTTGAATCTGTTCTTAACACAGTTTAACGTTAGATACCGAATTGAACTTTCACTCTGTTGTGTTTCCTCGTTCTTCTAACAGTCTTAAACGCAGTTTTTGTCTAACATTCCGTTATAACATGTTTTATTAAATCCTTGTTCTGTTTATTTCTTTTTTTTTTTTTAATGAACCAATGAACTTTGGTAAATACTTAACCACGACATGCGATAGTCTGATATAAAACTGTGAGATACCAATTCACTATGCATCACACCCCAAGTTCTAATCGTCGTGTCTATACTCACCCATTTAAACATTAACGTGCCGTTTTGCTTGAATTGCAACATTAGGTTACCTCAATATTACAGTTCGAGCCAACGTCACACACATGAAAATTAATTAAACTTTAACCACAGAAGAAGCTTTTCTATTGTGCAGTTATTTAGAAGATCTATTCTAGCACTTTACTTCTCTCTTTTTTCACCGCCTAAACATTATGGTGATTCTCTTATTGACTCTTATGGCTACAATGATTATCTCAACCTATTTTTATTTTTGAAAACATGTTTGTTGAACCACCCACCAACTAATTACAAAACATATTCTCGTCTCCACCAATCTTTAGGGCTTAGACTACATATGTCAATTCTCTACTCCAATCACATCATCGCCCCACAATGTGCAATTACCTTATATTCTTATATTTTTTAACATCCCACTATTTAACTAAATTTTGATATGGTGGCCCTCCAGCACACCACTCTTCCCTTACCTGGTCCTCCTACATACATTTGCACTATATGTTCTGTATTCAATTCCTAATTTGTGATCACTTTCTTGACAGCTACTTCAGATTCTTTTCCGGTAAAAAACATCAGTAAAAATGTAGTTTCTCGCGATTTATTTGTTTTAGCTTTTTTGATGTATACGCTTTATACGTTACAGTATTTTTATAAGTTTATATATAACTGTACAGAGTATTCCATCATGATCTACAGCGTATACAAAAACCAAAAACTAGGAACACCCCTCTTAGCATATGATCTCTTATATTCTCCTTTATACATTAAGATAGTTTAGAAGATTTATTTTTCATGAATAACTTTGGAATTTCATAATTAGAAAAAACAACAGTTAACTATAAATCATGTAGTTTAATTAAGATAGCCAAGAATCAACATTAAAATTTTCTTAATCTCAGTTTTATCTAAGTGTAGCAACCGGACGTTCGCGGACCTCTGACGTTTGTTTCCAGATACTAAGCCATTGTCAACCAGCTTAACTATGCTACCACAATGTTCTTCATTCGATAAATTCTACGTTGTGCCCAGTTCAATTCATTCCAAATCGTCTAAGCTATGCCTATTTCACTTAAACTACCATTAGCTACATCTCTTGTTATAAACCGATACTAAGTTATTGCAACAAACAAAAAACAAAAATCAACTTCCTTTCTCTCTCCTCACCTACTCCCTACGCAGCCATTCCTCTCTCACCCTCTTTCCCACGCAGCCCATTCTACCACCACCACTCCTCCTTCCTCCTCTTAATTTTCTCTCCTCGACTAAACAGGACCAGCTTATCTTGCGCATGAGACATGACGAACAAGTCCACCCACGCCACCACGGCCCCAGTCAATTGCCACGAATCTACCCCTCTCTCGCCGATAGAAGACGGAACGAGACAATGGATCTCACACTAAAGCTATTCCTCTCCTTGTACGGTAGCCGCGTCGAGGCCACATACAAACACCCCTAAGTCCTGCGCGGTCCAGTGGGATGCCGTGCGCTTCTTGTTGCGTGCAAATGGGGACGTTCCCGAACCACCGCTTGTGAAGGCGGGCAACGGAAACAGCAGATAGGATGATTTTATGTCCATATCTCTTTGTTTTTGTGTTGTTGCACACTATGGGTTACTAATAATTACCCCAGAACTCACTACCTACCCTACAATGTAATTAAGTTGACCATACATAGAATCACGGCCTGGTACTTACGAAAAAGTTCGCCGTCCAGCGAGCAATGAAGAGGCAGATGCCACTCCTATTCAATAGTACAAACTTCCTGGAAAATGCAGATTCGATGCTCTACAATTACTCAATCCAGTGATGGCAAGATAGGAACCGGATTACTACGGCACGCGCACTCAACTGGTAAATACCCCGACTTCCCGACCTCGACGCTCATACCAAGGAAAGAACACCCGACATCTATCAACCATCAGCATCTGACACCTCCCGAGTCAGACCCGTCATATCCCAACCTGACATTCCGAGTTTCTTCCTCTCAACTGCATATACTTATTTTTAAAAAATTTCTCTGCTTTTTAAGTCGTAGTGATATCTTTTGCTTTCTTTATTCCCTGCATTCAACGTTATCTCTACTACCTATACTTAACTACTCTCTTTTTTTCAATCGTCGAAGAAAACAGTTATCTCAACATTACCCATACCATCAATACATAAGTGCCAACTATGTAATCCATCCTACTTAAAATATAAAATTAAATCGGATCAAATCTGTATAAAATGTCCCGATTGACGGATTTGTGAGACTCCGACTCAGACCCTCCTCCGAACGGCGTGGCCCCGTCATGTCAGGATTTATATTTCACGACAACATTCCGGCAGATACGACCGCACACTTTCGTCACATATTTTATTACTCGATTCAGCTCACCTTAGCAGCACCGATCTCCCCACCTACACCCCCATCACTGCATCAACGCTGACCTATATAGACTCGTCGGCGCGCGACGCATCCAGACACATAGGAACCGACCAGTCTCCATTATGCTCAGATCTGACAAGAAACCTGCAGCCACGCCAACGGCTCCAGAGGCGCTAGCTCGCTTTAGACAACTCACCTTATTTTTTTCTTGTTTTCTTTTTTTATCTAATATAATACCATAGATAAGTATTCACTAAAAAGTGACTGAATTCAATAACTGGGCTCAATGATCTATACTTGAAATACGGAAACAATAGAAATTTTCTAACAAGTATGTTCATGCTATACAGCTAGATTGAAGAAGACACTCGAGCACACGCAGCGTAGATTAGACAACCCCTTTTGGACTAATGAGTCTGCATGACTAACGTTAACTGTATCAGTTATGGAACATCCTACCCCCTCCCCCACCCCCCCCCCCCCCCCCCCCCGCTTCCCCCTCACTTCCCCTACACTCCCACTCTCTATGTTACCTCACATTATTTACTTCATCACTATTTTAATCTGGTTCTGTAATTTATAATTATTAGGCACAATCGTTCTGGGTGAATTACTATTTTTCATACTAAGATTAACACATTCTTCGCTGTTAACAATTTATGACTCATATGTCTGTTCACCATCCAACCCCCACGGATCCTCATCATTCTCACGCTCACATGCATCATCCCCTAAGAGAATAACTCTCTGCACACTTCTATCGATTCATCGCTTTCTCTTTTCCTTATTTTCATTTAACACCAACTATGGCTGTAATTTAACCAACGTTCCTCAACCAGTAGAAAAAGTATTGACGTATAATAAATTATATTCCAACTCATAAAAATACAACATGTCTTACATCGTTACCGGGTCTGATCCTTAACCCAACCAATTTAAGCTCTCTTTCGTCTGAAATTACGTTATCAATCATGTCTTATGCCCAGAAGCCAACGTCCTCGCATGCCCATAGAGTATCGATCTACGTAAGAAATTCAGAAAAAGTTATTGTAGGTTTAATTTTAATCAGCATTCTCTCTTGGTAAACAACGCTACATAACGTACTATAAAATCACCACTAAGTGAAGTTGCGACAATTCATAAACAAACCACTTAAAAGACTGCATGTTTGCAACAAAGTCTAACAGGGCTTCTCGCACGGCATCCTCGTCTCAAATTATGAAACCCATTCTACACTTTTTTTTTGTTCCAATTATGTTTAATTTCTCTATTCTTTCGTATATTGCCAAAATGTTAGTTACCATATATTCTTTTTTCACTTCCTCCCTACACATATTTGTGACACCCATGAACTTCTAGCAAATATGTGTCCCAATTTCAACAAATTTTTCGGCGTTGTAGTACTTGATATGTCACCATCAACTCCCCCCCCCCATTCGCACTCCATCAAAATAATATCTAGTGCACCACTCTCGCACCACCACCACCGATCAGACGTATCATAATGCATCTCACCATTCGCTTCTCTCTTCTATCACCTTATCGTCCTCTACCTACCCGATTAGTTACCGTAATCCCGAAGCAAACACTAACTGCACTCGACTTATCTAAATCACAATCACAGAAACTCTTACTTGTAAAATAAATCCCAAACTATTCTTTTTTTAACTCTGTGCATTATTTCTCCTCACAATAAATAGTTTGTACTTTGTGCCATCATAAAATAGACATTGTACGTACATGATCTACTTGATCAACTATAACAGATCTAATTAAGATTTCTTATTCTTGCCAAAAGCTACAAATTACATTAACCTTTTCAATTAAATGTTTTTTTTATAGTTTTTTATCTGTAGCCAATATACAATTAGAATATAATAGCTAATTAAATAATTAATTAATAAGAGGAACCAAATTGAAAGCCTAATCCCACACTTTTGGGATTACTTCCATAATGAATCCCACCTACTTAAGTTCACTCATTAATTACAATCCCAAATCTCTAAACCCCTAACTCCCTTAAAATCGTTTCCTCTCCTAATTGTCCTACAGTCCTAATTTCAACGCTGTTATTCTTACAACAGTTTTACTTATCTTTATTCCAGCCGATATGATTTTTTAATTACCTTTATAACTTCGAATCTTGACAATGCACCTACGATTTAGCCCCCAGTGCTCAACCACTTTTATGTATATTTGAAAATATTCATAAACTCACCTCATCTCCATCCACCTCTTCATCCTCCTTTCCTATTTATCCGCTACTAGCTTCCTCCTTCAAACATCATTTACCGAAGATATCTACTCTTTATCTCAGTTCTTTATTCTTCATGGCCCTAATCTCTCTTCTAAACCATCTTACCCTGTATTCACAATCACAATACTCACTTGCACCCAACAAAATCAACACGAAAAAACAAACACAAATTCTAAGGCCACACACCCACAATACAGCATACATACTGAAAAACATTCTCAAACAAAATAAATTCAAAACAAACTTGAACGATTACAGCAAGAAGACAATTTACCCCTCAGATGCTGATTATCCTAGATAGATGCCTCCACTCAGATTGAAATGCGGTCTCTATCCCTACTCCAATAACATGTTCTGTCTTTCACATGAACACACTGACACGTAGTTCGAACGAGCAGGACAGGTGAGCGCAGAAATGACACAATACACGCAACAGTTTCCACAGTCGTCACATGTGTAATTCAATTTAACCCAAAGCAGAAACTACCAACTTTCCATCATACACATTCCACCTGTCTTCTCTGACATCTTCTCTTCTCTAACTCACTCTTTTTGTGCGCCGTTTTGACCTACTCCCAACTATTACTATAATACGTATCCTACCTGTTGTAAAATGAAGATGCCCTTCCACTCCACTACCAAAACACGAACCTATGCCCGATACAACTCCAATCTCTCGCACCATCCTTCAACCTACTGATATAATTCATGATTACATGAACAATTATAAAAAATACGATCATTAACCTAAAAATAGTATTGGAACGAGACCATTATATTCTACCGGAAGACTTCACATTCGACCTACTATTTTCATTCACGCTACTCTAGTCAACCAAGCTGCCATCAAACTTTGGTCAAAGTGCCTCCCAGCGCAATCAGCTAGGACATGTCACATAGTGACACACTATTTAGAAAACGGCCACGGCACCTAGTACGTGATATATTTCTAAGGCGATTCCCCAGCCACCTCATAGTTAGACACCTCAGTCATTACTCGTACAAAGGAGCAGTATCACAGACTTTTCGGTATCCTGGTGTGTGCAATGTGACTGTGATTTGTGTGCTGCTTGTGTATCGGATCTGTGTATCACATACACACTGCATGTTCGTGTTCGTGTCGTGCTAATGACTTGAATTTATAAATGAAAGTAGAGAAAACAGTTGATGCATTAACTACTTCATAGTAGTGGTTCTCTTAGTAAAAAAAACATTCCCTCCCAGAAAGCAACAAAACATCATTAATTCTAAATAAAAATTTATTACATTAAACATTTATCTATTTATCCCATATACTCCAAAAAAAGTTCATTAACATTAATAAAAACATGACTATTAATATGTCCAGTCCTAATTACAATCAATACTACCCACTATTAATAAAATATTAAATAAAAAATATTAACATAACAACTACAATCACCTAAAATTCATAACATCCGTATTATTAATAAAACGAATCATTAAAGAACAATAAATAATATCACTATCTCTCATTTGTGTAATACAAAATTAAATAAATAAAAAACAAAAAGGTAACCACAATATTACAAAATATTTAATGTAGCCGTGCATCGCACGAGAAATTAATCTAGTAACAATGTACTTCGTATTACGGAGTACAACATCCTGTAAAGACTTGCTTTTGTCATAGCTTAGCAAGTTATTTTGTGTTATTTTCGTCAAATATTTGTAACAAGTAATGACAAAATATTTAACATATTTTATTAGTTAAATTAGAAAACTTTAGAATTCAAGCCTTTAATAACGGGCTTGGACATGCATTCCTAAGCCTATCAGACAAATGTTTTAGTCTTGACCTGACCCGGGTCYGGTCTAAACCTGCTTTTGAATACCTTTACTGCAGATTAAAGTTGATAATAATGAGATAGTAATTGATGAGCTTCTTTTTTTCAGMAACTGAAGTTGTCATACGTGTAGGTGAAACTCTGTATCGTCCATATTGGAAAATGTAATTACTAATAAGGTTTTTTTGTCCAAAACTACCTTAGTTACACACTTTTTTTGCAAAATACTACCTACATTAGAAATCCTTAGACTTAACTACCTTTAATTTCAATTCTCTTGTTGACCACTACCTTAATCAGTTTTCAGGTGTTGACCATGGGATTTCGTTCATTAAATCTCACGTTCATTAAATCTCACGTTCATTGCACGTGACTTGAGCTTTTTTGTTTTTTTGCGATTATTCTTCCCTTTTGCCTCCATTCTCCACCGATACAACTCATTTCATCTTTTCTTCCCTTATCTCTTTCTTAATGAACTCTGAAATTGTAATCCCCCGTAAAATTCGAAAWTTTTTAAATATATTTTCAATAAATATATTATGATTTATCGTATAAAAAGATATATATTTTATTTGAAGGCTGTTATTTT
>SNQN01006923.1:0-31355 GCA_008642245.1 Bassia scoparia
TAGGGAGTGTCACATCTGTCAAGTCCATACATGACAATGAAGAAGGAACTTTGGGGGTTCTCAACTGCTGTGATTGAAGAATCCCCTTATAGATGCCAATCTCACTATCCATGCTATACTGAAGAAACAAGGTTACTTCCCTGGAATGGCCTTAGGATCCAACAAGGAGCATCTTCATCTCTCTTCGATCTACCGCAGAAGAATGACAAGTTCGGGCTAGGATACTCTCCACAAAAAGAGAAATAAGGGAGCAAGCACTGAAATACGCTTCCTGAAGAAGAACGAACTTAATAGTGGACCACCACTCGCCTCCTTACGAGCTTACTCTCAATGGTTACTTTAATGCGAGATGGAGAGGATTTTCCGAGCTTTGACTTCCCTGAACCTCTCTCGATGCTGATGGCAAAAATATCTAGGACTCGAGTCTTTTCAAGACTGGTGACTTCCATCGAGATAGGGTCAATGAATCCTGTCAAAACCGCAGCCCCTATTGATGATACATGGGCATGGGCTCTACTCTTTGGCATGCGAAAAGGAAGAGAAGGAAGCTACCGTTCAAGAGGTCAAGGACGGTCATGTTGGACCAAATAAACCTGTTTTGGAGTCTGATAATGTCTCTCAGCCTCTTCTGAGGCTTCTGCTTTCCGATGTAATGATTTCTGAATTCAATAAGAACTATGCCTTTTGCTTACTTCTCGTCTTCTCCTCCTCCCTTGATTGACTGCTTTAATTCTGACGCTTCTAAAAATGAACAAAACAATGATGAACTTATAAAGGCAATGGAAGAACATGAGCAAAGAAAACCCATCATTGAAGACACCGAAGAAATCAATATTTCTAGCATGAATGAACCACAAATGATAAAGATGGTCTCAGCCTTACTATAGAAGAAAGGGCACAGTTAGTCCAGACCTCAAAGAAACAAAGATGTATTTGCATGGTCTACATAGACATGCCAGGCGATCGTCCAGAGATTGCTGAACATACATCCATTAGTTGCAGGGGCAAAACCTGTCAAGCAGAAACTAAGAGAATGAAACCTGATATAGCACTCAAGATTGAAGAAGAGGTAGTCAAGCAGTTAGAGGCCAGGTTTCATTAAGAAAGTGCATTACCAGAAATGGATTGCCAATGTCGTCCCAGTCATGAAGAAGGATGGAAGAGTCCGAATGTGTGTCGATTTCCGCGACCCTCAACAAAAGCAAGCCCAAAGGATGATTACCCTTTTACCACACATAGACATCTTGGTGGATAACACCGAAATCACGCTTTGTTATCCTTCATGGATGGATATGCGGGATATAATCAATAAAATGGCTGAAAAGTATGGAGAAGACAACCTTCATCACCCCATGGGGAACATATTGCTACAGTAAAGGCTGTTCGGCTGAAAAAACGCCGGAGCCACCTATCACGCGTTGCCACTACCCTTCTGCATGACATCGATGCATAAGAAGTGGAAGTATATGTTGATGACATGATAGTGAAGGCAAAGGAACGAAAGGATCACAACGTCGTCTTAAGAAAGTTCTTCGAGAGGCTTCGAAATACAAGATGAGACTCAATCCACAAAAATGTGCATTTGCGTTACTTCTGGAACTTCTTGGGTATAGTCATTAGCAGCCGGGCATCGAAATCGACCCTTCAAAAATCAAAGCCATCAATGTCCTCAAACCACCTTCAAACGAAAAGGAGATCCGAGGATTTTGGGACGTCTCAATACATCAGCAGGTTCATCTCCAAACTCACTATGGTGTGTGAACCATCTTTTCGCAAGCTTAAGAAGGATGAACCAAAGACTTGGGACGATGAATGTCAAACAAGCTTTTGTACAAGGTAAAGAGTACCTCTCCAACCCTCCAGTTCTCTTACCACCAGTTCCTGCCTTACCACTACGGCTCTACCCTTACTGTCACTCAAACAGTTTTGGAGCAATGCTTGCTCAAGAAGCCAACGGGAAGGAAAATGCCATATATTACTTGAGCAAAAAAGTTTCTCCAATATGAGACGAGTATTCCAATAAGAAAAGCTTTGCCTCGCATTGGTTTGGGCAACCAAAAAGCTGCGACACTATCTTCTTACCCACACAGTCCACATTGTCTCAAAGCTGATCCATTGAAGTATCTCCTGGAAAAACCTGCTATGAGTGGGCGCCTATCAAGATGGGTGTTATGCTTTCCGATATCGATCTCAAATATGTATCCCAAAAGGCCATCAAGGGAAGCATTGTTCCTATGAATTTCTAGCCAATTCGCCGAGAAAGCAGAGCCAGAAGACTTTGAATTCCCCGACGAAGATTATTGATGACTGAAGACGGAGCTTGGTGTTTATACTTGAATGGATCTTCAACCAAAAAGGATGCGGTGTGGGCATACTTCTGGTATCGCTGAGAAGAGCACACGCCGATTTCCGTAAAACTAGACTTCAATGTCACAAACAACGCAGCAGAATATGAGCCTGCATAATTGGGTTAGAATCAGCCATGGCACTCGGAGTTGAGAAGTTGAGGGTATACGGGGACTCTTCCTTGATCATCCAATCAAATCTTGGGAAATGGAAAGTCAGAAGTGAGAGTTTGGCCCTTTATCAAGCACATCTAGAGACAATTGCCCGACATTTCAAAGAGATAGAGTATACCTACCTCCGCCGAGACGACAACCAATTTGCAGACGCTTTGGCTAAATTAGCTTTCGATTGATTAAGATCCCAACTCATTAACCATATGCCACTAGTCATCGAAAGGCGGCAAGCCCCAGCTCATGTCAATGCCTTAGGGGATGAAGAGCAAGACATTCGTCAAGTGAAGGAAATGAGCCTTGGTATTCACATATCTTGAAGTTCTTACAAAACAATGAATACCGCTCCCAAGCTCGAAGAAAGCACAAACAGCCCTAAGGCGATTGGCATCATAAACTAATGTGCTACATCGAAGGGGAATTGCACAAAAAGGGCTATCACGGTCGCTCATTAACTTTGCATTGCTCAAGAAGAAGCAAAAGCGATCATTGGATAACGTGCTGGCGCGTGTGCGGCACGCATATGAGTGGAAAAATGTTGGAGAGAAAAATCATCACCCTTGGCTATTATTGGATAACCATGGAAAAGGATTGTCACGACTATGTCAAGAAGTGTGACACGTGCCAAAAGAATGCCAACCTGCAGCATGTACCTCCATCCTTACTATATACCTTCACTTCCCTTGGCCATATTCCACATGGGGCATCGACATAATTGGAAAGATTACCCTCCAGGGCAAGGTGGGCATGAATTCATCTTAGTCGCATCGACTATTTCACAAAATGGGTGGAGGCAGCCTCCTATGCAACCCTTCAAGCTAAACATGTGGCAAAGTTCATTGAGACAAATATTGTTTGTCGCTTTGGTGTGCCACATGAAATCATTAGCGACAAGGAACTCACTTCCAGAAAAAGTGTGCGGATTTAATCGCCAAGTACAAGATTTCAACATCATCGGTCCTCCCCCATAATCGGCCGCAAACCAACGGAGCTGTAGAGGCAGCAAACAAAAATGTAAAGACGATCATCGCCAAGATGACCGAAACATAAGGATTGGCCTACAGCTCCATTTTGCTCTTTGGGGATATCGAACTTCAATTCGGACCTCCACGGGATACACCCTTACTCACTGGTTTATGGAACAGAAGCAGTTCAACCAATTGAATTGGAGGTTCCATCGCTCCGCATTCTGCTCGAAAGCAAAGTCCCCGAGGCGAGTGGTCCATGCTAGATATGATGAACTCACACTTTTGGATGGGAGGCGCCTCACCGCCTTAAACAATGTGCAAATCTATCAACAAAGGATCACAAGGCATTTCAACAAAGGTATTAAGCCTCGTAACATCAAGGAAAGGTGACTTGGTGTTAAAGGCATTGAGGAAATGTTTTAGACCCCTCGTGGCAAGTTCTGTCCAATTGGGCAGGTCCTACATAGTCAAGAACATCTTATTTGGAGGGGCCGTGAGGTTGATAGATATGAATGGCGACGAGTTTGCAAGCCTCATCAACATGACCAATTAAAGAAAATACTACATTAAATACCACACAAAAGCCTTGAACCTACCTTCACCCCCAACCATATGAACTACGAGAGGCCTGATTCCACATTGGAATACGTAGGCAACTTCTTTAGAAGTGCGGCCCCATTAATAATACTTCCCCCATTCCCTTTGCTCATGTAATTCAAAAAGCAAGAAAAACAACAAATAATGTAAAAAATTGTAAAGCAAATAAAGCGTTATTTTTATTAAAACTTTATTGAGTTCATATCACATAAGTGCTATAAAATAAAATATGGCACGCAGGCCTGCAATAAAAGCTAAAGAAATAAGCAGTCATCTTCTTCTCTTTGTCCATCCCACTTGCACTTGCTTCCTTGTCCATCTCACTTGCTTCCTTATCCACCTCACTTGCACTCCTTCCTATCATAAGTCTTCCTCAACTTCTCTCTTGGGCATAGTCTTTTCTTGAGTATGGCTCTTGGATTTCCTTGATTCTCCTCATTCAGTGGGCCTAGCCGACTCCAAACAGGTGCAGTCCGTGGTCCAAGTCTGTCCTTGACTGAGCTAGCAGTAGTCCTTTCCGAACGCTTAGGGTTAGGAACAAAGGCATCTTTAACCTCCAAAGGTCGTTTCTTCTTAAATTCGTTTCTCTCCGCAGCCCTATGGTCAGCACGAGCCGTCGCGTTGGTTGTAGTCATCCACTTCTTGTAGAAACGCGAAGTGTTCGCATCACGATCATCAAGATCCAATACCCAGCTTAGGACGGGCAAACCCAAAAGTCCACCCACCTCTTCAAGGAACGCTTAACAATGGAGTGATTGGAGGCCTGCGAGTATCACGATCTGGGATGACTTGTTTCCTGCATACTGAAGCATTAGACGGACAGGAAAATCGAAAGTCAACGCCCGCGGACCACTAATAGTCAAGCTCCTTCGTCATCCGATGTCATCGTTCTCTGAATATCGCCACCATGGAACAACCACCTGATCACAGCTTCTCCACTCGCAAAGTATCGTACCCAACTGTCTTCAGACGTGACAAGTACGACTTTTGCGAGTACAATAGCTTTTAGTGTTATACGATTCATGTTCTCAGGAGGCATAATCAAAGATAAGCGTTCCATCAACCATATCTGTCAAGAAAAATGAATATTTACGTGAACACTAGAAATACAGGGAATTACTACTTTAATTAACAAATTAAAGAGTAATTAAATACCTGCAAAATATAGGGCAACAAGTCATAGGAGCATTGTAAGGATCTCTTTCCAAGTCGTCAATGCCAACAACATCTCCCCCAACAAAGTAAGGAGGGTGAACGACCAACCTCGCATTGTTCAACAACAGAGATATACGGAGGGAAGACCAAAATTTTCCGACTTTTGAGGGAAGAGATAATGACAAAATAGGCAAAAAATAAGGCTCTTCTCCTATGAGCATCACTAATTCTACCCATTGTTCTAAAGTGGTCAATTAAACTCAATAAATCGACTTCGTGGCCAAAAACAATGTCAAGAAACGTTGCGTTTCTCAAGCCCCTGAAATTTTAAAAAATTGATAAAAGAATTCCGATAAGTCAGGGGCGCAAGGAGGATGATCTATAGGCCAACCAATAATGGCATTAATTTCTTCAGACAATGGTATAATTTCATTATTGTAAAGCAAAAGGAATGAGTACGAGGATTCCAAAATTTTATGGCAGCAAGCAAAAAAGCAATATCAATTTTCACAAAACTGAACATCAGAAAAACGCTGCAATAATGGTACGAATGTCGCCTTTGACGTATTGGAGAGATCACGTATCCATGAGTCTAGAGAGAGACCAACCTTGCGAGCCATGCTTAAGAGAACTTAGAGAATAAAGTGTTTAAGGTTGTAGTAAAACAGACAAGAGTACGGTTTCGAGGTGCATAAGTCCCAAAAACTCCGTCTGCATTTTATAATGCAAATGCGAAACTGAGCCAAAAACCCTAAGCCTTGAGCGTATATACGCAATACTGGAGCGTATATACGCTGATACAGAGCGTATATACGCACCATAGCAGCGTATATACGCAGCTTTGCACTGTGCTGGACTTTCCTTAAATTTTTTGGAAAGTGTGATAACCTACAGCGTATATACGCTACCTAGGAGCGTATATACGCAGGAGGGCAGCGTATATACGCTCTCTGTAGCGTATATACACTCCATACTACGCCACGTTGCAACTTCGAATGGTTTTTCACTCAATTTTGGGGTAATTTTGCCTACTTCAGCCGTATTTGCAAGATCGGGGGGACGAGTTGTTTGTATCGGCTAATGCATGGTGCTTTCCCTGCGACTCAAACGCATCGTAGGATTGTCATTTTTTTGTTTTTTTTCGGGAGGAAGTCGGTACCTCAATGCATACTAGAGTCACATGCATAAACACACACATTCATACATGCATACACACAAATACATACATACATACAAACACATACATGCATCTATACATAAGTCTCATAGTATAAACAAACACATGCATAAGTTGCATACTATAAGCTGCATATCATACTCCGTAGTTTCAAGGCTAAGTTAGTCCTAAGTGTCTTTGGTCTACTATGGTGCACCTCGGCTCCGACAACGTCTCATGAGTTCACGAAGTTAGTCCGGTTACCGCACTCGAGGAAGACATTGCGGAAGGCTAGCCCATAAAGCAACCTACACAAACGACTCTAGAATAAAGTTCTAAGGCTTTTGTGTAGTGAAAACTCACATACATAAGCAAAGCGTCACGTGCTAAGCTTTGGGAACAAAATTTCAAAGTGTACAAGCACAAATGGTCGCAGCAAATGTCATTTGCAAAGCCACAAAGAAAACTTGGGGCTACTTCACACATACTCATCTTAGGGGCTCCAGAAATTCCACAAGCATCTCGGGTCTATGATTTCTCCCGCTACAGAAATCCAGCAAAACCATCTTTCGGGTCTATGATTTCTCCCGCTACCAGAAATCTCAAGCAAATACATATTTCGGGTCTACGATTTCTCCCGCTACAGAATCAGCAATACATTTTTTGGGTCTACGATTTCTCCCGTTCAGAAATCTCAAGCAAATGCATCTCTCGGGTTTTGGAATCTTCTCCCGGCTCAAGAAGTTCCGCGCACTCTCCGGGTTTTGGAATTTCTCCTCCGCACCAAGAAATTCCGCATACACACATGACATTTCCTTACGCCTATACGGCATTCCATACGCTATACGCGATTGTGCTATACGCAACATCTTCCCGAAAAGCAAGGTCAGCCGTAGGGAAGTTTTACATCACAATTCTCCTGAAACCAAGGTCAGCCGTAGGGGAACTTTCCGAAGGAACGAGGCGCTTCCAACGGAACATACATTACTTCTTCCCGAAAAGCCAAGGTCAACGTAGGAAGGCATATACATCACAACTCTCCCCGAAAAGCCAAGGTCAGCCGTAGGGGAACTTTCCGAAGGAAACGAGGCGCTTCCAACGGAACATACATTACTTTCTTCCCGAAAAGCCAAGGTCAGCCGTAGGGAAGGCATCTACATCACTTCTTTTCTCGAAAAGCCAAGGCAGCATCGACGGAAAAGCTACCTGAGGAACGAGGCGCTTCCGAAGGTATTCATCCTTTATTTCTTCCTGAAAAGCAAGGTCAGCCGAGGGAAGATCTCTGAAGGAATCAGCCATTTCCGACAGAGTTGCATCATCATTTTCTCCCTGAAAAGCCAAGGTCAGCCGTAGGGAGAAAACCACCCGAGGATCCAGGCGCTTCCAAGGGCATAACACGCATGGGGCGCGGTAAAGGTAAAACTAACCTTGTTTTGCAGGTACCGGGAAAAGGGTAACTCAGGATCGAGAAACGTCTTGAGTTGCTCTCCGTCCCGAATCGAATACTTTGACTTTCGTCTTACGAGACTATCGTCTCTCCAGGCTCAGTCAAGTGGGGGCTTCTGTAGCAACTAAAAGTGTCTCCCAAAAGAGTAATCAGATGAAAACATACCGCGTCTCGCGATTGTTTCGACTTAGAAAAAGATGCTTTGAACTCACAAAAGTTGAAAATACGTGGGGTCATACTCGGAACTATTGAGCAAAGGACAAATAAAAGGGGCAAAAACATTTTCTTTATTTATTTTAATTATTTTTCTAATTCTTTTCATCACACTCTTCACATTTTTCCTGAGCTCACCAGTTTTTTAGATATTTCTGATTTTATAATATTTTTTTTTATGATTTTTATAAGTTTTTATAACGCAGAAAATACAAAAAAAATACAAAATACACAAAAAATACTCCGGAAATACGTGGAACCTTCTAGAACACTCTAGAACTCTTGCTTGGAGAGCAAGGGTGTCTAGGTGCGTCGAATCAAAGCGAATCACGTATTATGGAAAATAAATCGGAGGAAATCAAAAAATACGCGGAGATATATACGCAGACCTGCGTATATACGCAGGCCTCCTGTATATACGCAGGTCCTGCGGTCTAATACGCAGCTCTCTGCGTATATACGCAGGTTTTTCTCCTCCTTTTTCCCCTCGCGCCTATAAATACGTGCCTTGCTCATTCCGAAAACACACACACGATTTCGGCGCACGTCTATCTCTACCCTCTCCGTCCTAACTTGCGTATTCTCTTTCTCTCTCAAACACTCTAAATACATTCGTTCTTGAGTTCAAGCATCGATTTTGTTTCGATTCAACAAGCAATAACAAGGTTTATTCTGAGATTACTCGCACTAAACATACTCTTTTCTCAATCTAATTAATAACTATTACGAGTTTCGATCTAGTTAACCAACATGTAGAACTCACTATTTGATTGTTCCATGTAAATATGTAGGATTGTCATTAACGTTTTCAATGTTTTTCATTGTTTTTCGTTTTTTGTATTTCATTGTCATTATTATTATCACTTGTCAATACTAAACGATTTCTTATCCTTGTATAGCGATTCAAGGCGGAATATTCGTTTCGCTCGTTTTTATTACGAACTAACTTTTGTTTTGTTTGCAGATTTAGGGTAAGATTGGTTTGTATAATATTTTTGAAGTTCATATACTTCGCATTGTCTTGTTGTATCATTTGTATATATTTTGCTAAATAAAGACCCGGATTATGTGAATCACTTAAAATCAGATTAACTATGGACAACCGGTTTAGGCACCGTTTTAACTTGATTAATGCAAAGTGATCCAATTTCTAGGTTAGGTAGTTTCTTCTGTGCATAATAGAAACACACTTTCATAGTAATCTTTAGGGTTAGTACGCTTCTAAGGTGCTAAAATGTAAGTTATGTGCATCAATAACCGTGATGAATGGAATTGCAATGAGACCGAGTAGGCGCTACATGCGGGCGAATTGGGTTACAGATCTGATTCGTACCATGTCCCGAACCCACGAACTGGTTACTGGATCAAAACGTGGGGCCATTAATTTGGCACCAACGTTTCGGGCGTCCGTGAATAACCTTTATAGGCACGGTGGCGACTCCCCTTACTCGACAACACTACCCCAACGCACTCACGTGCGGGTTCCGTGGCTCAAGCCCACGCAAAGCACCTTGATGTAGTACCAAGCCGCGCGCCCGCTATACGCGAGGGCGCGGCCCACGTCCTACAGTCCTGTTTCTTTACCCAAACTTGTTTAATGTTATGTTTCATTGCAATTTGTTTCTTGTTGTAGTCTGGTTCGTAGTGACCAGTTCTACCACAAAAGGAACAAATCTTACTGCTAGGTAAATCAACATACTTTTTATGCTTTCCTTTATGCTTAACATGAACATAGCCTAATCCTTCAGTTCTTTTGGTTTGAGCATTCTTGATCCATTTTGACATTTTGTACTGTTAAACATCTCTGTTCTTTCGTGCCTCAAGTTTCTTCTCCAATTTGAGTTTGTCAAATTTTAGTTCCTYGAGTTCCATCTTGAGTTTTTCAAAGTCTTTGTTAAAAGTATGGTTGGAGGAACTTGGAGCATTCAGATCAGTACACATGAGTTTATGTTGAGTCAATTCTACATTTAACATAATGTTATCATATTTGATCTTTTCCATAAGTTCCTTCAAGAGACGGTTCTTATCAAAAAGTTCAAGGAATTTTCCTTGAACAACAGTCCTTTGATTTTCAATCCAGGCACTGTGTTCTCGGGCAATTTCTAAAACTTTTTCAGTTTCAGTTAAGCTTTTTAGTGACTACTCTCCAATCATCATCATAAGCCATAACTAAATCAACCAAAGCTGATTTAGTGAAAGTCATTAAGTTCTGTGGATTAGGAAATACCTCACGAGATTGAGTTTCTTCAGTCTTTGCCATGAGACAAAGATTGGTTGTTTCACTTTCATTCTGGTCTTCATCATCTCCTTCAGTCTCGAAGTCTTCCTATGCAGCTATCATGGCTTTCCTCATATATGTCTTGTTAAAGGAGTTTTTAGTTCCCTTTCCTGTTTCCTTGGTCTTCCCTTTTCCTTTTTCAACAATAGCTATGGGATAGTCCTTGATCCAGTGATCAGAAGCACCACATCTATGGCATGTATGCTCATTTTTTGAGGTAGCTGCTTTTTTAACAAAACCTTTAGATTTGTTAGGTTTAAACATACGTTTAAAACGTCTTACCAGCATGGCAGCCTCCTCATCATCAACTTCAGATTCTTCTGTCTCATCAGCCTTGAGGGCTAAGTTCCTGGCCTTGTGGGTTTCACTAGAACTGCTTGAGATTAAGTGCAACTCATGGGTCATAAGAGAACTTGCAAGTTGCTCGATATTAAACTTAGTGAAGTCCTTAGTTTCTTGCAAGGCTGTGACCTTAGCTCTCTATGTTTCATCTTGAGGAAGACTTCGAAGGACTTTCCTCACCTGTTCATCAACTGGGATTTGCTTTCCAAGAGAAACTAATTCATTAATAATATTTGTGAAGCGAGTGAGCATTTCTTGAATAGTTTCTTTGGGTATCATTTCAAACCTCTCGTACTTTGACATTAAGAGATCGATTTTGGATCTTTTAACCTCATTTGTACCTTCATGAGTGATTTGAAGTAAATCCCAAATCTCCTTAGCGTTCTTGCACCCCATGACACGATTGTGTTCATGTGGTCCAAGTCCATAGTGAAGGAGTTTGACAGCAAGTGCATTGATCTCCATCTTATCATAGTCATCTTTGTCATATTCAGAGATGGGTTTAGGGATTACCTCCTTTTCAGCATTAGTCTTGGTGACAACAAAATCACCAACTTCAATAACTCTCCATACTTGATAATTTTCGGCTTTGATAAATATCTCCATCCGATTCTTCCAGTCAGAGTAGAACTTCCCATTGAACATAGGCGGACGTTGGGTAGACTAACCTTCTTCGAGTTTCTCGTGATTGTTCATCTTGAGTTTCTTGGGTTCAGCAATTACCTCGCTAGGGTTTCCTGGTTTAATCTAGGAACTAAGATCTGATACCAATTGTTGGATCTACTGAACGTTACAAGAGGGGGGGGTGAATTCTAACTTAAAGAAACTTGAGCTTTTTGCGGAATTTAAAACTGAAAGTAAAGGAACACGAGATGCGAGTTTTCACAAACACAGAAACTCTCCTTGACAACTTGTCAAGGGATAAAGTTGTGACCTGATAACACACAGGATTTCTTCTTAGATTAATTTGGATACCACACCTATTACAATCTAAGACCTCTTCCAAGTTCCTTTCGAACTCGAAAGCCTCTCAGCCAACCCCTCTGTTGATTGAGCACTCACACTCTTGTAAGCTAAACTCTCTTACAAGCCTCTCTGGATTAACACTCAACCCAAAGCCCTCTTCAAGTAACAACTCTACTTGAAGCAATTATAACTCGATTTGTAAACTAAAACTGTTTAGCAATTGTGTGTAGGAATGACTCAATTTCTTTTTATGCTCAAGTGTGTGTTAAAATGATTTGCTCTTATATATTATGCATGGAATGGAAGCAGTAAGTCCACTACACATCACTTCCTACTAAGTAGGAAGTCATGCCTTAGTGGAACTTGGCATGCACGGCCATATTTCACACGTTCTATTAATCAGTAAATTGTAGCCGTTTGTCCCTTATATTTCTCAACTCATTTTTCCTGGAGGATCAAGCCTTAGGCACCAACTATTCACACGTTTTTATTTCCTTAATTTTCTCAAATCAGTTAGGATATTTTTCACCAAAAAAGCTTTTTGCCGATTTTTTTTTTATAAAATATAATAAAGTAAAATTGGAATTTTCATGTATAAATTAATTCTAACAAGATAAAACTAGAAGGAATTAAAAAGATTTTATTCGAAAATCAACTWCCTAGGATTTTTTTATTGCTTAAAGATATCTTTTTAACACTTATCCTTAATTTATATCTTTAAATCCGATTTTATGCCTTATATTTTATTGAGCCATATTTACATACAATAATGTTAAACTTACAATAAGCCTAAAATATAAAAATTCTAAACTTATTATACCCTGATGCTTCTGACAACGAATCACCAATAGATCTCGAATCTTGATTCACCGAGGGACTCGAGTTCCTTGCACTTGAGTTTCTTCCTTGAATTCTTCAGTCTTCAAAATCACAGAAGCTCCCTTTCCACTCCTTGGATGATCCTAAATTCATTAAGACTTTCAAGACATATTTCCTGTAAATGACATCTAACACACACATCATTTATAAACACATGAGTTTGCTTTTGTTTGTTTATTCATTCATCAAAAATAGGGTTCAACACAACCTATTAATGAGGCTGGATGGGTAACTGGCTGACAAAGAGGGTTTTGGCCCTACGTCACCGACGAGCCCCCCTCTGTCACAATGAAAGAAGGCGAGACAAAGAGAAACGAGAGAACGAGCGATGGCGAGACGACAACTAAGGGAAAAGCTTAGAGAAGAGAGGAATCAGAAGAGATGACGACTAAGGGCTGGCTCTTGTAACAGACCCAGAAATTTTCAACTAGTGAGTCACTATTAAATTAATAAACAAAACTTTAAATAATACAAATAAAATAAGAATAGTACTAAATCTTTTTACAGTAATTGTCAACGAGTTCTCATGTGTTTGATATCAATTCATGATATTTTCTTCACACATGTTAACATTTATAATAGTCAATAACTAGTTACTAATACACTTTCATTTTTCAAAAATAATTCCAAATGACCAAAAGCAGCTAACTTAGTTAGCAATTAACAATTTAGAAAATAATGATAGATAATGTAAATAATTATGCAATTAAATTAATTAGGAAAAGAATGCAAAATATTATTGCCAGGATTATCAAGCCCATTATTGTGGTGAGACTTTTAGTCCGGTTGTCAAGCCGGCCACGATTCGCACTGTTCTAAGCATTACTTTATCCAAATCTTAGCTTGGTCTATTCATCAGTTAGATGTCAAAAATGATTTTCTTCATGTTCACTTGAATGAAAATGTGTACATGTATCAGACTTTGGGTTTCAAGGATCCTACTCGCCCGGATCATGTTTGTTTTCTTCGTAAGTCTCTTTATGGTCTGAAGCAAGCTCCTCGCGCTTGGTATCAGCGTTTCACTGATTTTGGGGCCACTATTGGATTCATTCATAGTAAGTCTGATGCTTCGTTGTTCATTTATCACCATGGTCATGCTACTGCATATATTCTGTTGTATGTTGATGATATTGTTCTAACTGCTTCTTCTGAGTCTTTGCGTCAGCATATTATTTCTTGTCTCAGTTCTGAATTTGCTATCAAAAATTTGGGCGAACTCAGTTATTTTTTAGGGATTTCTATGTCCCAGCATGGTACTGGTTTGTTTTTGTCGCAACAGAAATATGCTCAGGAAATCATCGCGCGTGCAGGCATGTCTAACTGTAAGTCGTCTCTTACTCCTGTTGACTCAAAGAGTAAACTGAGTAAGCATACTAGTCCGTCGTGTGATGATACCACAAGCATACTAGTTCGTCGTGGTGCACTACAGTACTTGACTTTTACTCGACCAAATATTTCTTATGTTGTTCAGCAGGTTTACTTGTATATGCATGCTCCTTCAGTTGCGCATATGAATGCCTTAAAGTGTATTATACGGTTTCTTCAGGGTACGTCTGGTTCTGGCTTGCATTTGTATAAGTCATCTGTGTCTTCTCTTCTTTCTTACACTGATGCCGATTAGGGTGGTTGTCCTGACACTCGCCGCTCTACTTCCGGCTATTGTGTTTTTCTTGGTGACAACTTGATTTCGTGGTCCTCTAAACATCAGCCGACTTTATCTAAGTCCAGTGTTGAAGCTGAGTACCGAGGGGTTGCGAATGTTGTTTTCAAGTCTTGTCAGGTTCGAAACCTCCTGCTCGAGCTACAGTGTCCTATTTCGAAGGCCACACTGGTTTATTGTGACAATGTTAGTGCCATTTATCTTTCTGGTAATCCAGTACAACATCAGYGCACTAAACATATTGAGATGGATATTCATTTTGTTCGTGAGAAGATGCAAAAAGGCGAAGTTCGTGTTTTACATGTTCCATCTCGATATCAGATTGCGGACATTTTCACTAAGAGTCTGCCTAAGGTGTTATTTGATGATTTTCGGGATAGTSTCAACGTTCGCGATCCTCCCGTTTCGAKTGCGGGGGTGTGATAGATAATGTAAATAATTATGCAATTAAATTAATTAGTGATGTAAATTAATTTATTAATTATTAAGAATATCTTTGTATAGGTTAACCTAGAATATCTTTGTATAGTTTAACCTGGGTTTTACTTGTATATATATTGCGTTAATTATCAATAAGAATTGACGGCAAATATTCTTTCAAATAATTCAAATCATTCAATTATAGATTAAAATAACTAAAGTAAATTAGCTAACAAAATATATATATCATCAATTTAAAATAAAAGACATTCAAGTATTATTCAACTAATTCAAGATTTACAAATTAAACAAAGAAGGAAACAAGCAAATTAAAAAAAAATATGTACAGTATCATCAATTTATCATTCATCATAGAGTAAAAGATATCAATAAATAATTAAGGAAATAAAAATACCAAAGAGAAGTAATTTATAAATATTTGGAATTACATGAATGGAGATTGTAGAGGGTTTTATCTATTGAATTTGGGTAGTTCTTTGGGGGGGGTGTTGAGCAATTCAATTGGGAAAGTTAAGTGTATCTGGAAATCTAATGTGAGTTTATTCGTAAAGTTGGGATTTGGAATGAAAGGAAAATCAATCAATCATCAATAACTATACTAAAGCGTAGTCGGCTCTCACTTTATAGTTGACACGTGTCGCTTTGTCGTTCAATGCTTTCCAGCTCATTTTCCCTAATCTATATTTTCGGAATTAAATATATTTTGTAGTAGAATATATGTTACACAATATAAGATTAACATATGATATGCATAATATTGCTTAAAAAATTATATGAACATTATACATCTATTAAGAAGATATTGTCATTTAACCAACAAAAAATAATACTTTTAGTTTCCAAAGCAATAATATTATGTATAAGAATATAAGGTCGTAAGAAAAGTTACTGTGAAGTCAATATCTAAGAATATAGGTCATATTGACCTCATACGTCTTCAAATCATTACTATAAAAAACACCTATGGTGATTCCGGCCAAAAACCGAAGTCTCAGTGACCCAACTTGTTTTGTCCATATTTTCTCCCACGCCTAGAAGGTGATGAGGTATGGGTCCTTGGAAAGTTTTGGCCCCAAATATCACGCGTAGTGCCTCCTATGAGCACTTTGACGTTTAGTCGGTTTATCGTTCGTGGACTCAAAAGTTCCACGTATAGACTCATTTAGGCCCCAAAATCTACCTTGGGTTCATCATATTATCATATGAACTCGTGGTAAAAATTTCGAGAATTTTTTCGAAAAGTTTATGGATACCTCATTTTCGTGATGTATAATCCACGTTTTACGGCCAAAAAACTATGTCTTGGTGACCCGTCTTAGTTTTTTTCCAAAATTTCTCATACCTTGAGTGTTATGAGGGATGGGTCCATGGAAAATTTTGACCCTGGCAAAATACCAAACTTAGTGCCTCCTACAAGCATTTAATTTTGACGTTTTGTAGGTTTGTCGTTTATGGACTCAAAAGTTCCACGTAGAGACCCATTTGGGCCCCAAATTTTCCCTTGAACCCATGATAAAAATTTGAGCAAATTTTCCGAAATTTTTTGGGAGACCTCATTTTTGTGATGTAATCAACGTTTTTCAACCAAAAAACGACGTCTCAGTGACCAAGTTCAGTTTTGCCCAGAATTTCTCCCACATCTTGAGGGTGATGAAAAATGGGTCTTTGGCGAGATTCCGCCCCAAATACCAAGCATAGTGCCTCCTATGAACATTTTGATGTTTTGTTGATTTTTCATTCATGAACTCAAAGTCCCCAGTATGAACTCATTGGGTCCCCAAATTTGCATTGGGTTCATCATATTATAATCTGAATCCAAGGTAAAAAAAATCGTCAATTTTTCCAAAAATTTTTTGGAGACCCCATTCTCGTGATGTATAATCCACGTTTTTTGCCTTAAAAACGACATCTCGTTAACCTAACTCGGGTTTGCCCAGAATTTCCATCACACCTTGAGGGTGACAAGGGATGGGTCCTAGGCAACTTTTGTCCCCAAATACCAAGCATAGCATCTCCTATAAGCGTTTTGACGTTTTGTCAATTTAGCGTTCGTGAACCCAAAACTCCCCTATATGGACTCATTTAAGTCCCAAAATTTGCCTTGGGTTCATCATAATATCATATGAACCCATGGTAAAAAAATTTAGAAAATTTTCTACGTTTTTCAGCCAAAAAACGACGTCTCGATGACCCGACTCGGTATTGCCCATAATTCATCCCATACCTTGAGGGTGATGAGCGATGGGTCCTTGGTAAGATTTGGCCCCAAATACCAAGTGTAGTGCCTTCAACAAGCGTTCTGATGTTTTGTTAGTTTTTCGTTTGCGGACTGAAAAGTCCCCTATATGGACTCAATTGGTCCCCAATTTGCATTGGGTTTATCATATTGTCATATGAATCCATCGTAAAAATTTCAACTATTTTTAAAAAAAATTCTGGAGACCTCATTTTGTGATGTAAATAATCCACATTTTTGCCCAAAAAACGACGTCCTGATAACCTGACTTGGTTTTGCCCAGAATTTCTTTCATACCTCTTGGGTGATTAGGGATGGGTCCTACGCAACTTTCGTCCCCTAATACCAAGCATACCTTTTTCTACGAACGTTTTGATGTTGAGTCAGTTTAATGTTCGTGGAATCAAAAGTCCCACATATGCACTCATTTGGGCCCCAAATTTGCCTTGGGTTCATCATATTATCGTATGAACCCGTGGTAAAAATTCGGCAATATTTCCGAAAAGTTTATGGAGACCTCATTTTTGTGATATATAATCCACGTTTTCCGGTTAAAAAACTACGTCTCGTTGAGCCGGCTCAGTTTTTTAAAGAATTTCTCCCACACCTTCAGGGTGATGAAAGATGGGTCCTTAGCAAGTTTCGGCCCCAAATACCAAGTGTAGTGCCTCTTAGGAGCATTTTAAAATTTTGTCGGTGTTTTATTCGCGGACTCAAAAGTCCCCATATGAATTCATATGGGCCCCAAATTTGCCTTTGGTTCATCATATTATCATTTGAACCCATGGTAAAATTTCGACAATTTTTCTGAAAATTTTCTGAATACCTCATTTTCGTGATGAATAATCCATTTTTCGGTTGAAATATGACGTCTCGATGACCCAGCTTAGTTTTGCCTARAATTTATTCCACACCTTGAGGGTGATATGTGATGGGTCCTTGGAAATTTTTGGCCCGAAATATCAAGCAAAGTGCCTACTACGAGCGTTTTGACATTTAATCTAATTATCGTTCGTGGAATCAAGTCCCGCATATGGACTAATTTCGGCCCCAAATTTTCCTGGGGTTCATCATATTATCATATAAGCCCGTGGTAATAATTTCGGCAATTGTTCCAAAAAATTTCCCGGACCTTATTTTCGTGATGTATAATCCTCCACGTTCTTCGATCAAAAAATGACGTTTTGTTAACACGGCTCGTTTTACCCATAATTTCTCCTAGACCTTGAGCATTTTGTCGGTTTATCATTTGCGAACTCATAGTCTTAGTTTGCCTTGGGGAAATGCTCGTAGTGCTCCCAGCACTTTTGAGTAATGCTCGTARTGCCATTGGTAAATTAAGCATATATATGGGTAAAACAAGCATATCAAGCATATGCTTCTACGAGCATTATCGGTAAATTATCAAGCGTTTTGTCGGTTTGTTGTTTGCGGATTCAAAAGTCCCTCATATGCACTCATTTGATTGGGTCCTAAATTTGCCTTGGGTTCATCATATTTTCATATGAAGCCATGGTGAAAATTTTGGCAATTTTTTTGCAAGTTTTCCGGATACCTCATTTTCGTGAGAGGTATAATCCACGTTTTTCGGCCAAAAAACTACATCTCGGGTACTTGGCTCGGTTTCCTCTGAATTTCTCCCACACCTTGAGTGTGATGCGGGATGAGTTCTTAACAAGTTTCAGCCTAAAATACCAAGTATAGTGCCTCCTACGAGAGTTTTGATTTTTTGTCGGTTTGTCGTTCGCGAACTCAAAAGTCCCCTGGATGAACTCATTTGGGCCTTTAATTTGCCTTGGGTTCATCATATTATCATATGAACCCATGGTAAAAATTTCAGCAATTTTTCCGAAATTTTTTCAGGTACTTCATTTTCGTGATGTATAATTCACGTTTTTTCGGTCAATAAACGACATCTCAGTGACTCGACTCAATTTTGCCAGAATTTCTCTCACACCTTTAGGGTGATGAGGGATGGATCTTTGGGAAGTTTTGGCCAAAATATCAAGCATAGTGCCTTCTACGAGCGTTTTGATGTTTTGTCGGTTTATCGTTCGTGTACACAAAAGTCCCCCGTATGAACTCATTTGCGCCCCAATTTTGCCCCTATCGTGTCTCTTGTGTAAAATATGGGACACATATAGCTACTGTGTCCCTTCATTTTATAACATGGGACGTGATAGGTTGTTGGAATTTTTCCAAATACCCTGTCGTGTCGCCTCTCTAACATAATATGCGACGCGTAAAGTTATTGTATTGTATCTAACATAATATGTGACACAATAAAGTTAGATTATATTGCCTCTTCTAAATAAACAAGGGATGCGCGTAAACCTATCGCGCATCGCCTCTAACAAAATATGTGACGTATAATTTTGTTGCGACACGATAGAGAGTTAGGCTATTGTGTCCGCTCTAAATAATCAATAAGTAAGGAACACATAAACCTATTGCATCTCATCTAGCATAATATGTAAATATTAATCCTATATTGACCTATAAAATAAAATATATATTAGATTTTCTTGAATATTGTTGTCTACAATTACACTTGCTTGTATGTTGTTAATAACCTCATATATATGTCAAATCATGTAT
Source organism: Bassia scoparia (assembly GCA_008642245.1). NCBI lineage: Eukaryota > Viridiplantae > Streptophyta > Magnoliopsida > Caryophyllales > Amaranthaceae > Bassia > Bassia scoparia. The sequence goes on from SNQN01006923.1 coordinate 19,453, forward strand.
TCACCTCAAGCAAGCAAGAATATCTTTAATCATAGGAATTACCTTATTTTTTCATGAGAATATATATTGACCTCATAGTTTAGCCTATAATCATACATTCTTATGTAAACGTAATATTATGTTAAGAGCATAGGATTTCTAATTCTTTTTGAAATGAAAAGGTAGGCTTTTATTACTCAATCAAAGATAAATAATTAATTAACAACAATATAGGATTCCTAATACCTTAATCCTATATTCTTAATACTTAAATTTATTTGTAAATAAAATCTTATAATGTACGCAAATACCTCATAGTATATATATTGATCTCACCATATCAAATTTCATATATGTATAGCATAGCAATTACCTAATTTTGCAATAATGCTAATTTATGTTGACGTCAGAGTCATAGGCAAACCTAATAATGCGCACACTTAAATTTGGCTGTTGAGCCAAATTATGATCCAATATAAAGAGTTTTTAATTAAAATAAAATAATATTGAATACAATTATTCATTGAATTGAATGTCTACGTGTGTTAGATTTAAATTATTCTTATGATACATATAGCTCTACCCCGGGTTGGGTACGAACTGTACGATGTTTATCATACATGTAATTAATCTTGTATATATAATATTTGGTGTGAGTGTCTAATGCATAATACTTGATTGACTCCCGTGCGAACGTTTGTACGAACATAAGGCTGTATGTGACTCCCGTGCGAACGTTTCCCACAAAGTTTAGTAACAACTAGCACGGGAGTCACGTACAGCCTTATGTGAGAGTTCGCAAGTCACAACACTAGCATATATATCACCGGGCAATGGTCTTTGGAGGCTCCGATCATCGCGTTACAGCCCCACTAACAAACGATGAACCGTGTTTCTCAAGAGTCGATAGGCTCAACTCACCGTCGGCATCTCGACTCTCGAGTCTCAAGTCATGGCCACCTCACTTTCCGATTTCGTGAGCACCACTGTGCTCTTTGTCGCTAAAAGTTATTACCGGTATTGCTTCTTCTTTGACGCAACGATTTCTACCCAATGACCATTATTATAGTGTTTAGAATAAAGCAAAATTAGTATAGTGGCATGGAATGATACCTACGGAGGGGAGTAGTACTATTATACTGTAATATTAGGCAATTTTGTCAGAAACCACCTTTTGTAAGGTGGTCATTGTCACAAACCACCTTTTCTAAACTTATTTGTCTAAAACCACCTTTTATAGCCAATTTGTTTGTTGACCACCACCTGTGGCCGGTTTCCGGCATTGACCAGGCATGTGCCGGTCACGTGATTTCATCAAGTTGGATTTTTTTCTTTTTGCTTTTTTAACACATTTCCCCCAAAACCCCTTCATTTCTCAATTTTCTCATGAACTTTTATTATGATTATCATGGAATTTTTTATTCTGATTATTATGTGAAAAACACTGTATTTGTTGCATTAGTATTAATTCTCTAATTCATCATCTAATATTCTCACAATAAACAATTATTATCATTATATCATTATTRTTACTATTTTTTGTTATATTATTATTCCTCTCGTTTCTTTTGCAATTTGCATGCACACCACGCATTCTCTCTCCTCTTCTTACCCTCTTTGCTGTTACTAGCCTTCGTTTCTTCTTCATTTGATATTAATTATTTCTCCGAAATTCATCCCCTTTTCATCATAAACTGTATTGGATCTTTCTCTTACTTGTTATTTCGATATTTAACGACTCAGATTTACTCCAATTTCATCAATCATAAATTTAATTTTTGGGAGAAAATGTGATTGCATAAGATTGACTCTACTTGAATGGCACAGTGAAGAGTACGTGGCTCCGATTTAGACGTTAAACTCGGTTAATTTGTTTAATTATTGTTTTTCTAACGTTGACATGTTTAAGTATTTGAATTGTTGTTTCAACGAAGTGGGTTTTAACTTTTAATTTCATTTTTCTGGGGTTTTCTTGCTTTGGTTTTGTATATATGCATGAGAAATGAATGCGTTTTGAGGGGAAATGGGTTAAAAAAGCAAAACGAAAAAAAAAACAACTTAATGAAGTCACGTGACCGGCACATGCCTGGTCAACGCCGGAAACCGGCAATAGGTGGTGGTCAACAAACAAATTGGCTACAAAAGGTGATTTTAGACAAATAAACTTAGAAAAGGGGGTTTGTGACAAAGACCACCTTACAAAAGGTGATTTCTCACAAAATTGCCGTAATATTATTAGACTTCATTTTCTTTTTTCATTTAAAATTTTTGCATTTTTACATTATACTTTTATAATCTCTTTGTGAATGTTATAATATACTTTAAATTTCTATACCAATATAATACAATTTACATTATGTCTTATACTTGTGTGTGATATAATGTAGTTGTAAATGATATAATGTTTGTCCTTTAATATGATAAAATTCATTTTTGTATCCTATAATATAGTTTACATTATATCTTATACTTGTCAATGATATAATGTATTTCTTTATGATATAATGTATTTTAATGTCGTGATATAATGTACTTGTGTATCATATAATATACTTTACATTATACCTTACACTTGTATGTGATATACTTTACATTATACCTTACACTTGTGTGTGATACATGTGAATGATATAATGTACTTGTGTATCATATAATGTAGGGAAATTCCCAATGGTAATGATGAGTTTTGGTGAAATCCCAATGGTAGTGATGTGTTTTTTTAATACCAATGGTAGTTATGAGTTTTAATTTTCATTCCTAGCCGTGATTATAAGGGAGATTTTCTATTAAGTAGGTGTTAAGTAGGGATTGATCCGATCAATTTTTTCGAATTCCGACCTCAAATTTGATTATGAAGGATAATAGTGACCCCGAAAATGTTAAATGAGGTATTTTTCGAACTCATATCGAGGCTTGAAATTAAAGCAACCCCCGTATGTAGGTCGAGATTGATCTGGTCAATTTTTATGAATTTCGACCTTAAATTCGATCATAAGGGACAAAAGTGGCTTTGAAAACCATAAATAAGGTAGTTTTTGACAAAATTTCCTAGCATATAGCCCCCTATTTTTGGAAAATCCCCCATATAATCACGGTTGGGAATGAAAATAAAAACACATCATTACCATTGGGATTGTGCCAAAACTCATCATTACCATTGGGAATTTCCCTATAATGTATGTACTTGTATGTCATATAATATACTTATATCTTATACTTGTAGTTGTATGTGATATTATGTATCTATAAAGGATATTATGTACTTATATACGATATAATGGATTTTTGTATCATATACTTAAATTTTATAATTGTGTGTGATATTATGGACTTCTGAACGATATTGTGTACTTATATACGATATAATTTATTTTTGTATCATATACTTATATCTTATATATTTATGTGCGATATTATGTACTTCTGAGTGATATTGTGTGCTTATATATGATATAATGTATTTTTGTATCATATACTTATATCTTATACTTGTGTGTGATATTATATACCTCTGAATGATATTGTGTACTTATATACAATATAATGTACTTATATATCGTATACTTATAATCTTATATTTCTGTGCGATATTATATACTTCTGAGTTATATAACATACTTTAATATGATATAATGTACTTCTATATCATATACGTATATTTTATAATTGTGTGTGATATTATGTACTTCTGAATGATATTGTGTACTTATATACGATATAATGTATTTATATATCATATACTTATATCTTATAATTGTGTGATAGTACTTCTAAATGATATTGTATATTTTAATACGATATAATATACATGTACATTATATTTATACTTGTACATATTAAGGTACTTTGCAAAAAATAATGGCAACAACACAACTTTTACTTTTTTTTTAATAAGCTTAATTATCATCTATCAACTATCATATAATATACTCCCCCAGTAACCAACTTGATGTCATCCTTTTCTTAATTCCATTCACATTCTTGTTCAGATTACATATCACTACCAATTAACTCAGATTATGTATCAAATTCCGCACAAGCAACGCAAACTCCAACTTGTTGTTCTCCACCAAAGCTAGGGTGCGGTGGCAAGAACTTTAAGCTTGTGAAGCTCGACTTCGGAATCGACAACTTTTTGAGTGGTTAGCGATCAGCGATGAGATGTGCTTTAATGTTGTCGTGAAAAGTTTAAGACAATATTCGAAGCAAAGACTGAGTTTTTAACAGTTTATTGAGGTGCAAGTTAGGGTCACGTGATTTTACTTGTGGACCTGGTCCATTTAAGTTTTTTTAACATTGTATAAGTATTATAATTTTCAATTGAAAAATATTTTAATAATTATTAATGATTGAAAAAACAATATAATTAACAATTTCTAAACCGTGCATCGCACGAGTATAAGACTAGTTTTTCTTTTGAGAAAAAAAAGTAAGCAAGGCGGCTCAAACACAMMACCTCATTAAATTTTGTACAAACTAACAAATAACACAGACCATTATTGAAACATATCTAGATTCATGATAACACCATTTTATACTTATATTTCTATGCTAAATTTGTGTGTTTTCATCTTTCTTTTCCCATAGTTTCAWCCTTTTTAGAGCTATTATGCTTTATATTTTGCTATTGCTCTTCTCGGGTTTGTTTTGCTTTGTTTTTGTAGGTTTTAGGTGCTTTTGCTAGGATTATTGGAGATGCATGTGGAGCTAATCGGATGTTGATCAAAGAACGGGTGATTCAAGACGCTTATATTGCCGAAAAAGCTCAAAAGAATTGCTCATGAAGCTCCCCCGGCCCGCAACCTGGTTGTGGAAATCACCTAGTTTGCCGCAACCTGGTTGCGGCCACTTGATTATTGATGAGTTTTGGAGTACATGGCAGCCCACTCCGCAACCTAGTTGCGGCCTAGAATCACTTGCCACACCCTGGTTGCGGCCCCTTCTTTGATGTAGAAAACTATTCATATTCCTAGCATCTAARTAGGTTTTGACATAGAGTTTTCAAGCTATTCTTTTACATACTTTTCAATAATAGTGGGGTTGATAGAAGAAGCTTTCTCTCTCATTGTTTTTGAGCACACAACTCTCAAATTGGGTACCTTTAACATTGTTTTGACAATTTCATCAATTCAAGTATTGTTTTCTCATCTCTATTCKCTTTTTATTATTGTTAATCATGTTATCTTTCAATCTTAGTTTTGTTTATTCAATAGCTATGTGTGAGTAGTTTCCCCAAATTCTAGGGTTAGGATGAACCCTAATATGGATTAACTTATAATTGAATTCCCAATTCCCAACCTTGATTAATCTACAATTCTTTCAATCTAGAGTTGGTCTTATTATCATTCTTTGATTAGAAATAATTTTGAATGAATGTGATTAGGTTTGCAACGAAAGTTGATTCTTAATTGATTTTAGAACTCTAAATTGAGATAAAGGAAACCATCACGAAAGTAGATGGTGAAATTTGTTAGGATTTTAGGATGCTATGCTTAAAGTCCTTAAATTGCTTGAATCCATRAAAATAGGTAGGAAAGCTTTGTTAAGGAAGCTTTTGATTGATCGAAAGAAATCACTAGTACTTTTAGGGCGCCTCCATCCTATGAATTGTTGATTAATTGATCAAGGGAAAAGGGAATTGATTGTTGAATTAGTTCATATTAGTGGGGATTCTTAAACCTAGAATTGTTTTTAATTATTAAATTTTCCTATKAGYTTCAATTGTCTTTGGTCTTAGATTAGTTCAACCTCAACTTATCTTGGTTACTTGCTTGGCTTTAATTGAAATCATTGCAACCACTTTGAACGAGTTAGTCTCTTGGGATTCGACCCTGACTTACCCTACTACATAGTTAGGAGGATTAGTTAGGTAAATTATTATTTTTGTTAGGTGCGCAACACGCCTTTCAATTCATGAAATAGTTTATGTTCAATTTGTTTTAACATATTTTTATTCGATTTTTTCAAAAAAAAAAAACGAAAAAAATAAACAAAAAGAAGACCACATTTTTTCGCCAAATACACCAGGACTATAATCACCAATTTTTTTTCCATTCTTACCCTTTTTTGGCTTACAATTCCAATTTCATTCATAAGAGAAAAAAGTGACTTTAATTTCACCTTCGATTTTTGTAGTTAGAGTTTTGAATCGTCATATTCCATTGTAAATATATCCCGCTCTCGTATCTCATTCTTAAAAAAATAAAATAAAATAAAAATAAAAATAAAATAATATTGACACATTCATATTTCAATTTGCTCGTTAGCATACCACTCTATAACGCTACACCAGTGTTTATCCTCTTCTCTTTCATCAGCCTTTCAATCATCATCCCAGTAATCATGCCGGGCCATGCATTGACCTTGTTTCCGTGCAGCATGAGCTATACCCCACCACGACCACAACCACCACGACGATTACGTGTTCCTATATCCTCGTTAGGCGGCAAGGAAAGGAGAGAGTCCCCGAAAAAGCTGGATGGTTTGATAAGATGTCCGGCCAACAACACTCCTTTGACTCCGATCACGTTCCTCGAACGCTCGGCCAAGGTGTTTCCCTCTCGCACTTCTATTGTATACGGTGATCTGCAATACACTTGGATTGAGACTCATCAGCGCTGCCTTAAACTCGCTTCCGCCCTCGCCACCCACCTCGGTGTTTTACCTGGCCATGTCGTATGTTTTCTATATACTCTTTCACCCTTATTAACAATATACCTAAATTGTTCTAGACTTTGAACAATTGTAAGATGTTTGTCGTTCGTTGGATAAGTGTTTTTGTATTTGTCATTTACTTTCTACGAAATTGGATTGTAAGTGTCGTTTGGCTTTTCATCTTTAATGAAGTCTTTTAGTTTTCGCGTCAAAAAAAAACAATATACCTAAATTAATGGATGTCTTTACAATGGATTTCCGAAATTAGTCTACCACAAGTTTTGTTATATTTTCTCTTTATAAATTGCATATTTTATTATATAATAATATAATAATTCTAATAATTAGAATAAATTAGTGAAATTCATTAATAATTTCAAAAAATCTCGAAGAAAAATATTATTTTCATAAAATATAACAAAAAAATCAAAAATACAAATAAAAATTAAGTAAAAAAATTATGAAGAAGAAAATGATAATTTTATGATATTTGCATTAGAAAAGAATAAAACTTAATTTTTTAGATGGAAAAATGATTTATTATAATTAATTTACATTACAAAAACTTATGGTAGACTGATTTTGACAGTCGATTGTAAAATTTTCCTAAATTTAATATCATCTGTTTCCTTTAGGAATAATCGTTGATCATATATTCATACATGTCGTAATTACAATAGATTTAAAGGAAACCACAAAGGAAATGATGGAATTGCAAGTTGATATATTAGCAAATCGGATTGGGATCCCGTAGATTTCCCTAAATCTAAACCATTGAAAAAAAAACAAATGGTTGTCATTAAATCCTTTTAGTTAGTGGGACGATACAAAATAAAAAGGAACAAAATGCACTAGCTATAGATGTAAGAAAATCTACTCATAGAGTTTCTAAGGAACTCTAGAGGATCCAATCCTAATCTGATATTAACCTCGGGTACTTTAGTTTAGTCTTACAATACAACTATGACTTAATAGAGTTGACTTGAGTGGTTTAAGGTCTCAAACTCCTTAACCAAGGTCTCGAGTTCGAACGTTGGGAATAGAAACAATTTTAACTAGGAGGAATGTTGCCTTTTCATACCCATGTTAATCCTAGCAGAAGATTAGTGCACTCGTAAAAAATAGTGGGAATTCCTTGTAATAGTAGGGGAAAGAAAAGGAAAAATTAACAAGAATAATCTCATCTTTGAGTGGTTTTCCAAAAATAAATCGACCTTTCAATTATCCCAAAATAATTCGACCTTTAGGGGGTATCTTCCAAAAATCAATCCTAATCGATTGTTGACTTGAGGATTAGGTTAATGGAACACGTGTCGTATTATCATTGGTTGTAATTAAATTAAACTTAAATTAAACCTAAAATAACTAAAATTAAATTACATTAGAATTAAACCTAATTACCTAAACCTAAACTAATAACCCACCACCACAACCACCTGCCACCACCACCTCACCACTTGCCATGTCACCACCTCACCCTCGTCAACCCACACCTTGAACATTTGAAAGCACTAATAAATATGGTTGAGTTGGTAAGTGCATGCATCAATTCATTTATAAGAGATTGTGAGCTATAAACTAATATTAGCGACTATCACCAAAAGGCAAACCAGTGAAGTTGCACATCCAACCACCATAATTCCAACATAAATGAAAAATAATGACAGAAAAGGATTGGTATTGGTGTTCAAATAAGATCAGTATAACTCAAGCTACAGTTATTATAAAGACACGACAGAAGTTAGCATGTTGCGATGGACATGGGTCCATAAATAATAGTAGGTCAGTCATCACTGATATGGTTACAGGAGGGATGAACATGGAGGGGAGTTATTTATTTTATTTCCCACTTATCTTCTTTATTTTTAACAATATTTTTAAGCTAATGGTATATATGTTTGGTAGTTGACTTTTGAAACTACAATTGAGGGAATTAACCCTTTTGTTTTATATTAGTGCATGTCCTTATCTTATTTATACTAGTATTTTTTGCACGCGATGCGTGCGTGACAAACAAATAAATATTTATAGATTTTCGTATGTTTTTTCTTATATCAATAATTCAATGGTTTTTAGTTGTTCGTTCATCGTTAGTCAAATATGAAGTATGTTAAAATAAAGAAATATAATATATAAGGAAAAAAATTGTGCTTAACTAATATAGATTGACGAATAATAATGTGAGACATATACTTAGTGCACAAATTTAATAGTATAACTGGTTGTACGTTATAACTACACTAAATTTTCCATGTTGGTCCACCAATTATCGTATAACGAATATCATCTAATTAGTGTAACTTTTAATATGAAAATCTAAGTTTTACGTTTTTCTTTCTCGTTGTGTCAATCTTATCAAATTATTTTGTCATTTGAATTCTTTTTACTAGTGTAACTTAGATTATGCAATGTTTCATTGTTACAATATTATGTTAAGAAAAGAAAATAACTTTAAACATTACTTAATTAGTATTCAATTGAAATTTTAAAAGTAATGCCATTGCATTTTTAACTTGTTCAACATTTATGACAAATTGAAAATTGAAAAATAAAAAAGAGATGATAAGGTATTWTTTAAATAATTGTAAATTAAATAATCAAGTATATGATATTCATTTCATGGGGGATCATTAAGGGTATGATGGACATTTTGTAGGGGGGCACCATCTTCCTCCCCCTTCACTTATATAATAGAGATTGGGAATATATGAAACAGTGAATGAGTAAAAGAGATACGGAGTAGTAAAAATGAGTTTAGGGAATTAATTTTCCATACAAATGCTAAAAAACAAATTTATTTATTTTTTCAGCGAAAAATATTTTTCATAGAAAATCATTTTTCATCGAAAATGTTTATTTTCTTCCAAATAAATAAACAGAGCCTAAAATGTGAAAACTTGATTGACAAATGGTCTTTTATACTTCAAATTTTGATTTGTATGTATATATCGTTTTTCATATAAAATTGACAAAACATCATCATGTGAACTTTTGGTGAATTCGGTTTACATAAACTTGAACATATAGAATTGAAAGTTGTAACCTGAATCTCAAGAGCCTATTTATTGAACAAATTACCTGCGAACTTATTTTGTCTTTACATTTTCTGAGCAGGTTGCAACATTAGCTCCGAATGTGCCTGCTATGTACGAGCTGCATTTCGCAGCACCAATGGCCGGAGCCATTCTTTGTGCTCTTAACGCCCGCCTTGATCCGTCCAATGTATCCACCCTCCTGTCTCATTCTGAGGCTAAGGTCCTGTTTGTAGACCATCAATTGCTGAATGTTGCTTCGGAAGCCCTTGACCTATTATCAAAGGGAACTGCCTAGTGTATCCAAAATATTTGGATAGATATGATATCCAATGGCATTTTCGCAATATTAGGCAAGTTGTAGTTAACAGGCATGTGCTACTCAACTTAACCCCCCAAAAACGTCGTTAAGCTCTGTAATGTTCTCAACTGTTAGCTCACCTTCCTTTAATTTCTTCTGATTGCTCTTATTCACTCTTTCCCTCTCTCCTTTGCTTTCGAAAGTTAGGGTTTTCCACCTCTTCTACTTGCTTCCTTCGACAATTGAAATGGGGTTTCCTGAGATTTCTCTTTAAACGGTTTCCAATTGGGCGTTCTTTGGTTGCAGCTCTTGTGTTTTGCGGGTTTGGTGTTGCTATCTTGTTGCTGTAATTCCTCGTGCGTTTGGATCTGGTGTAATTCGCTTCTATTATTTGTTGTTCAAGGTATTTTCTTTCTCCAACTTTAATCTTCTTACAAATTTGTGTTCATTAGGTTGATTCTTTATTTAATCTTAATTTTTTGATGAAATTCCGGATTTTAATTGATAAATTGATCTGCCATGGAAGCTGAAGCAAAGGAGAAACAAAGATGTAATAAAGAAGAAGGCTTATGTTTGCCCTGAACCCAGTTGTGTTCATCATCACCCTTCAAGAGCTCTTGGTGATCTCACTGGAATCAAGAAGCATTTTTGCAGAAAACATGGTGAAAAGAAGTACAAATGTGAGAAATGCTCCAAAATTTATGCTGTTCAATCTAATTGGAAAGCTCACTCTAAGACTTGTGGAACAAGAGAGTATAGATGTGATTGTGGCACCCTTTTTCCCAGGTAATTAATTAATATACTGGTGTTTTAATTAATTAACCCATATATGATTTGCATTGTTAATTGATTAGTTTATTATGTGGGATCTTTTTTCACTTGTTGTTTTACTGTTGGTTTCTTGTTTGATTGATTATTCTTATGTTTTTTGGGTTGAAATGAGTGATTTACTGGGCATTTTCTAGGTTTCTGATATGCCTTTTGTTTTATAGATAATCAATCAAACAAGAAACACAGACAACAAGTGAAAAAGATCCCACATAATAAACTAATCAATTAACATGCAATCATATATGGGTTAATTAATTAAAACACCAGTATATTAATTAATTACCTGGAAAAAAGGGTGCCACAATCACATCTTACTCTCTGTTCCACAAGTCTTAGAGTGAGCTTTCCAATCAGATTGAACAGCATAAATTTTGGAGCATTTCTCACATTTGTACTTCTTTTCACCATGTTTTCTGCAAAAATGCTTCTTGATTCCAGTGAGATCACCAAGAGCTCTTGAAGGGTGATGATGAACACAACTGGGTTCAGGCCAAACATAAGCCTCTTTCTTTATTACATCTTTGTTCTCCTTTGCTTCAGCTTCCATGGCAGATTATGCCTCTTCTGTGCAACTGCAGATTCGATCTCTCTGAAACCCTTTGTTCAGATCTCACATATGAACTGTTTGTTGCTAGTAGTGTTTTTGGTGACAGTGCAATCACTTCTGCATCTGGTCTACAAAATCATACACAATTTCCCACAAAAAAGATCAAATCTTTATTTAAAACATTTATTTCCTCAATTATTATAATGAAATCTAGCTAAAGCTAGGGCAACTTTGATTTATCCATGTTTAGCTATGTTACTCGAACTCTTCATTTCACGCCCCGGCCCTCGGACTTTAATTAGTAAATTGGACTGTATTTTTACCTGGGTTTCCTGAGAGACTTATCTCTTTTTCTTGACCTTTTTGGAGGCTGTTGCTGTGTTGTGCTGTTGTTGTTTGTTGTTGTTGTTGAGAAGTGAGGATATTATTAGTGTTTTTGTAGTAACAATGGGTTAATGCTAGAAAGACTATTAGCTTCTTGAGACAAATTGATTGGACATAGCTGCTTGGAACATTGTGTTTACTCAAGAACCTCCAAGCAAAGTAAAACAAAAAAACC
>SNQN01006924.1:9351-23199 GCA_008642245.1 Bassia scoparia
CTATAATATAAGTTGTGTAGAAACATTGCTATCTTTGAGATTGTCAGTGCCTCAGTGGTGATACTTGTGTGTTCGAGTCAAGCTCAATCAATCAATCAGAGCTTTATTCTCATAAGTGGGATCGGCTAGCATGAACCAAGAGTGATTATTCCGGAAAGGTATCCACATAGATTTTCCTCATCCACTCCCTAGTATTAAATAGAAGAAAAGCGATTTTGTGAGATGTAGGCTCTAATGGTCAMTTAGGATGAGTMTGGGGGTAGCACCACAGGTAGATGTTTATGATTTTATGTTGGCCTTTTCTGAATAGCGATTTTTTAGGTTGTGAATTCTGTCTCTATTTTTTTTAGATTTCTGTAACTGATAAGTTATTATAGCTCTGTTGCTGGATTTCTCTGATGTGATAGTTGCTTAAAATTCTCAGWTTTRTGGAAAAGACAAACTCACTGTTGGCCTTCCTCATTCATCATGGCGCAAGGAGAGTGTGTCCCTTCTTTCATGGAACCTATTCAGACTAGTGCTGCACCCAGGAGACCCAGAATCCTTCTTGCTGCTAGTGGAAGTGTTGCTGCAATTAAGTTTGGGAACCTTTGCCATTGCTTCTCTGAATGGGCTGAAGTAAAAGCTGTGGCCACAAAGTCTGCTTTGCATTTCATCGACAATTTYACAATTCCAGAGGATGTGATTCTGTACACGGATGAAGATGAATGGTCCAGTTGGAGTAAAATAGGTGACAATGTTCTGCACATTGAGCTGCGAAGGTGGGCTGACATCATGGTTATTGCTCCTCTTTCGGCAAATACTCTCGGGAAGGTAATTTCCAATTCTCCCACCATTTACTATTTGATTATGTAACCAYAAATTTCAATGCCCTTTTATATTTCCYTCAATTCTTGTCAGCTTAAAATTCAAATGCAATAATCAATAGTAATTCTGCATAATGTTATATGTGGGATGGGCTGGTGGTGTGAATATGAAAATTTGAAGGGGAGAGGAAATATATTAATATATACCAATATTGAAATACCTTTCTTGTCTATGCATTTTTTGTTTTATTTTTTTAACATTGGCTGTCAGTCTATGTCTATCATGGCACATTTGAGTGCACTTACGACCCGTTTGGTTATTTAATAAATTGTGGTAATGGGAATGGATTTGTATACAAATATAGGAAGATAATCCGTGTTCTTCCCATGGGTATGCCATTGCATCACTAAAGTCCAATTTTCTTCTTAAATTTTCATTCTCACTCAATACCACTCTCAAGTAGTCAAGTGGTAATGAATCCTAAAAAACATGAAGTTTGGGGGTGAAATTGTTTCCCATGGAGAAAATGTTGCTCACAACTGTATTTTCCATAGTGAATTTTAAGAGTTCTCCTATTTAATTACACTAAAAAAAAATTCATTCCCATTCCCCACCATTTAGTACCAAACCAAAACAGACTGTTGTGTAGTATTTTTGTGATGATGGGCTTTAACATAATGTGACAAAAAATAGCTTGTGAAGTAGATGAAATGATATATCTGTATGATGATGCCATTCTGAATGCATTTGCATATAAGAGACTGATGATTTTAGGAACATAGTTTGTGAAGATTGAAATAGAATTAGAAAGAGAATGGTGAAGAGTCAAGAGCGAGACTGTCTATATAAGAGTCAACTCTCTTTGTCCATGATTGTTACAAGGGAATGGGAAAAAATCAAGAAACAGAAAGAATAGGTTACGATAAAAACCCTTTGTTGGTTGAGCAATCAAAACACATTGCCTAAACCCTGTTAGTTTTGCGATAAACAAGAAAGTTAGTATATTTCTGCCTACAGGCATGAGCAAAAACATGTTTTACTCTTAGATCAATGCCGTCGTGTAATATGAAATTTGCTTAAATTTGAAATGTTAGACGCACCATTTTTAGATGGATAAAGTTATATAAATGAAATTTTTCAATTCCACTGCCTCAATCCCCTAGATTTTACAAAATAATACAAGTATGATTTGGAGTAGCTTCTAGCTTAGCAAGTAGCAATATTGTCTTGGTTGTATGTTTGGTGATTCTGATTCACTGTTAACCTCTCTAGTTGTAGCAAGTAGCAAACTAGCAATATTGTCTTGGTTGTATTGATTTGGTGAATAACCGTTAACTTCTACAGTTTTTGGTTTGCCTCATATGGGTATCCTCTATTAGTGATTACGAATTATCTAGGATTACATTGATGGTTCTAATAACTGGTAGTCTGTAACACTACATTCTGATTTTCATCTTTGAGGGGTGGGCTCCAGGGAGTTAGTGAATTTAGCACAATCAAATAGAACTATTTATTATTTAAAGCATAAAATCCAAAAGCCCAAAACTTTAGAAAGATTTTGGACTTTGGATCCACTTTCTAGCAAGCTTTTTTAATAACTATTAGGCGGTTCAAAGCATAAAATGTGAAGAACTCAATGAATTAAAAATAGTACCTTATTAACTATGAAGTTTACTTCTAAGACATCTAAGTTTTTAGGGCATCCACAATAAGGGGTTTGTTATGGGGTTTGTATGTGTATCTTGAGGTTGAAAAACAAACCCTTTATTGTTACTGGTGTAAACATGGGGTTTGAAAGTTAAAGGTTTTTGTTTAGTAAGTGTTTGCTTTTGGTGAGGTAGAATTTTGGTGGGGAATTAGGCAGATAAGAAAGTAAAATGAAATCATATAATGTTTTTATAAACCTCTTAGAGGTTTGACCATTGTTGGAGAGGTTTTGGTGGACAAAGGGTTTGTAAGGAGATGATGTGGCACGTGGTTTGAACCATCGTGGTGCCTTAGCCTTTGCTCTTCTTTCTGCCTTAGATAGCGGCAGTTAAGAGTTTATGAAAAACATTATTTTTAAATGCCCTGTTATTTTCCTCCCAAAATAGCAGGTTGAATGCTGTAACTGCTCTTAACAATGAATGGTGTTTGATTGGAGTGACCGCCTCTTCACTTCTTAATATAATAATCCAAATGCTAGTAAGCAAAATCTGCTAGATTGAGCATGTCAACATCAATTTATGTTTTCTAATGTACAAAGTATAAAAGTTCAGCAAGACAATGAAATTCATACTTTTATTACATTTAGTAACAAAAGAAAAACACTTGATGGATCCTATGTATTGTGCATTTCTTGTCCTTGTAGAAAGTCTCACAAAGCCCTTAGCCACGTAATGAAATGACTATTTTTTAAGAAATAATCAATCAATCAATCAATCAAAGCTTTAGTCCCATAAAGTGGGGTTGGCTACATGAACCAAAAATAATCTTCCATGCAGTCATCCACAATGATTTTTCTCCTCCATTCCTACGATTGAGGACCTCATTCTCCATAAATCCATCTGTATAAGTGGGGTATTACATTTGTGGATTCTTGTACCTTTCAAGTGTCACTATCAACTATAAAGCCTTCGTATCTTTGCTGATTGGCTGTTGGAAATTTTGATAGTGTAGAAAAATGTCATTCCGTGTAGTCATCCAATGATTTTATACAAAGAAATGCTCATCCATAAATTATTCTAGCAGACCCCTAAGGCCTTCTCCCTTCCAGATCTGACGCCTGCATACAAAGAGTTAATACTGCTTAGTGCTAATAGTCTTTTCAAGTCCACAAAACCTGACGTCTTGGCGACCTTAGACTTAGTTTTGCTTTGGCTTCCATTTTTTATAGAATACTAAAATCGTCTATGAAGTAGTATTCTGTCAGAACAGCTCAAAACTTTTTTAATCCCATAAAACGCACTTAAGTTAAATTAAGAAATTATATTATGGACTTAAGGCCAACTAAATCTTGTGAAGTTGTGATCAGCCTTTTGTTCCACAAAGTGTTGATTCAATGCAGTCATACATTAGGATGATTTATGAAGTGGACTTCCTTTGCATTCTTGTGAGTGTCTTTTCATRAAAGTAAATTTCAATCGCAAAAGACTGGAGAACTTTGAGAAAGAGATTATCTGGTAGCTGAGTTGGTAGCTTTCATAACCACAGGGAAATATAATAATGCAGTGACACTATGTGAAGTGCTCTAAATTAATCTTTTCCGCCAGCTGTAAAGACTTWGTATCTTAACTCACATCGAATCACATTTTCCTTCTCATTTTGATCAATTTGTTTTTTCCTTTGTCTAGATTGGAAAACTCGATTAGATGTTGAATTTTATATGGGCTGAGAGGAGTGAACTTCATTATTTGGAGTTTATCTCAAGTATGTGCTCAGTCTGACACTTCGACACAATTATAGACACTTTAACTTATTTTGGAGTTTAAAAAAAAAAACCTTTTATGAACTAATCGAGTATGGCACTTAGACATTTACTAGTGTCCAACTTGAGAACCTGCGATAGGGTATCGTATATGGAAAATATGTTAAACAAATATGAGCTACGTGGATTATAGAAACTCAATCTGAATGTACCATCTTTTAAGAAGTAATTTGATAGCTGTTGGTTCATATTTGCCTCTCAAACCCAACATTATTACAAGTATTGTCATTATTATTTATTATCATTTTTTTTTCATTCTATATTTAGTATTGTTTGGCTCGAATTTTTGTGTGATTCTGAACAGATTGTTGATTCTATCATTACCGCAGATTGCTGGTGGATTATGTGACAACCTGCTCACATGCATTGTACGAGCATGGGATTACAACAAGCCCCTATTTGTTGCCCCAGCCTATGAACCCTTCTTGTGGAGTAATCCATTCACCAGAGCAGCATCTTGTGTCGATTGATGAGCTTGGCATTACTTTTGTTCCTCCAGTTACAAAGAGACTGGCTGTGGAGATTTATGGCAATGGAGCTATGGCTGACCATCTCTCATCTATAAGACTATACGGTTGTTCTTGGAATCTCATCGACTCCCACCTGTGTCCGATGTGTAGATTTACTAGGTGTCATTCTTTACTAGAGTCTAGGCTATGTAATTTTTTGTTGAAATTAGTGGTTATAATATGGTTTTGTGTATTGTTGGTTGGTTGTGTCGATCTTTGTTTTTCATTAGGAATTATTGACTTTTGAGATAGTTTTGATTTCAGCACAGTTGTAGAGCCTCTGTTTGCGATTAAGCTGTCTTGTTCTTTTGTTGGGAGATATCCAGGTCACATGAACTAAAGCGCTTTAACTCTGTTTGATTGATTAAAACACCATTCAATGAAAAAATGATTTTTCACGGAAATATTTTTGCGAACTACTTTAGGGTGTAGATTGTAGATGGATTGGAGGTCCTTTTACTTTTGAAGAAGAATACATGTTATGCACTTTTAAAAGTCTTTATTTTTTTTATTATGTCTTTTGTACTTTAAAATTGTTTATATATGACACTAGTTAAAAATTAAAATGAGGAATATGAAATGTGGTTTATATTTTATATATAAACTCTTTATTTTTTACATATGTATATCTATACTTGGTTGTTGTTACTTGTAAAATTAAATGTGATTTATTGTATAATCAGACCATGTATAACAAAAAGATCAAGAAAAAAAAACAATTCAATTTGGATTACATCAAACATTATACTATGAGCTAACCAAAAGACTAGTTATCATCTATTCTGAACAATTGTCGTTGAAGTTTAATAAAATTGCTTAGTATCTACATTAATTCCAAGGAAAATTTGTATACCCAACCCCAATTAAAAGAACGAACTTTTGCGTAACCTGTAATCATTAAAAAATTTTGTCCGTCACAAATCCCTATTTCTTTGTTGTGACCATTGCCAACATGATGTTTGCCACCGCCAAAAAGGGGGTTGTTGACATGTCAAAGGAGTTTTCTTGGTGTTGACGGCACACAAGGCATACCACACCCCCTATTATCGCATTTCACCCTTTGTACCTATCTCCATCAATCACGCACACTCCATCACGGCCGAAACACCCTATATAGGTCGTCAACGCCTGAAAACACTAATTTGCGTGGTTCCAAACACCCTTTGACAATAGTACATACCTTTTGGGAGTTGTCAGAGCCACCCTTTGGCAGTGGTCAACAAGAAGAAGGAACCTTTGTCGGCTGATCTGGTGAGAAATTTTTTTTCATCGACATGACAAGTTCATTACACAGATCGCACGTCTTTTTTAGTGGGAGTTGTGGACAAATTTTCCAATTTCAAAATGTTTGTAAGTTGTAACAGTCATTTTCTGTATAGGTCACAGTGGACTAACACACACCGACGATGGTGAAACAATCACCTAAGCTAATTTGTACTGCCATGCCTCCTTTGTATTTTATTTTAATATTTCATTAAATAATTGTCCGAGCAAATGCTTGATTTTAAATAATATGTACTCCACATATATTTTTCTTATAATCACAATACATCTCTATTACATAGTATTAAAATTCAATTACTTAATTAAGGTTATAAAAAAAAATTTACAATTATATACATTAATCAAGTACTATTGTCAAAGAAAATTTATTATCTCGATCTTTTTATGCTTAATAATTATCTTGTTATTTTTTATGTAATCGTTTATAAAGGGACAATGAGAGAGAAATTTAGGAGGGAAAAATGAGAGGGTGAAAATTGCTTTAGTAATAGAATATAGATATAGATATAAATAGATTACATAGTTGTTGCATAACTTGCATTTAATTGTTTAGTATTGCTAGGTTTATTCTTTATATGTTCAATTTGACCCTCCAATTTGCTCCTTTTGTTGTCATGACTTTATCACGCCGCTCCCTGTCTTCATTCTCACTTCATTTACTAGTCCCTTACATGTCGCACAAAAATATTTTTCGATTTTATATAGAGTATAATAAGTTATATTGATCATACTAATTCTGAAAAAAAATATATAAAATTTAAGAGAAAAAATAGTGTGAAATTGATGATTACTATGGAGTACATAGAAAAGCAAGTACGCAATGACGATACTTGTACACTCGTACGTACCAGTGTACAAGTATCGCCATTGCGTACTTGCTTTTCTATAAGCCCTATTATCCAGCAATTTAGCATTTTAATTCGGGATTATCCTTGAAAAAATTGGACCAAATGATGTTCTACATAATTGGACCAACCAATTACTGCCGTTGAAGTGGGATGACATTAGAGACTAGAGAATATATACAGCATATGTAAACCAATAATTTATGCACAATTTTATTATTTGTATCTGATAGAATATATGAGAATATATTCTTATTATGTAAATAATTAGGGTAGAATTATTTTATTTTATTTATAATTCCCTAGTTTAACCTAATCAAGGTTGTATATAATGTAAATTATCGATCAATAATAATTTACGGCAAATATTCTTTCATGGTATCACGATTCACGAGTCTAGATTTAATCTACGACTTTTGCTTCCGCTTTCTTTCAGTATCCTTAATAGTATATCACCAATTCTAGCTAGGCATAATATAGTGACAAGTAACCCTAATTAAGATACTAAATGTATGCATACTAATTATCGAATGCGACCCCTTTGCAACAAAAGTTTGAGATCCCAATTTTAGGTCTCAATTCAACGTGCAAATCACATTCACCATCATCAACTAACGTCATCATGGAATTGCTAGATCATGTGAAACACGCACTGCATCAGTGCATGTCAATATTTCTCACATACATATA
This sequence comes from Bassia scoparia, assembly GCA_008642245.1. Lineage (NCBI taxonomy): Eukaryota > Viridiplantae > Streptophyta > Magnoliopsida > Caryophyllales > Amaranthaceae > Bassia > Bassia scoparia. The sequence continues at coordinate 16,953 of SNQN01006924.1, forward strand.
CATTCACTCCTACCACTACTATTATTTGAACCTTTTTCTCTTTCCATTTTTCAATAACCGAAAAGGCATGCAATGTATGGAAAAATCGTGAAAAATCATCTTATCTACTCAATTTAACTATAAATGTTCGTTCAATCTCTATTGGTAACTATTTATTAAGGTGAAACCCAGCCCTCGGCTAATTTCTCATCAAAATTTTCGACCATATATTGAGTGTATCCAAATTAAAAATTTTAAAATGACCGACATACCATTAAAAAATTTAAACAAATCATATCTACGTCACTTTATTTGGCCCCAACAAACAAAATTAGTACCGAGTTTTAGTCTTTAATATAAACTAGCTTAATATAGCGTGATACATGAAATCATATATCTTAGTTGCTTTTAGTCACTATACGAAAGTACCTCTTTAATTGATTAAGAAGCTAAGAAAGGGATGTACTCCACATTGATGTTTTGCTAAATGCTAATTGAGATATACTAAATTAATCACCCAACTTTATTTATTTATAAAATAATGCCACCCTTCATTAACATACCTAAACCTAATAAACCCTAAAAWTCTCTCAAATGATAATACATGCACTTGTACTGTTATGATGATGAAGGGCCCACCTCGTGGTAGTTTCTGATCTGTGATAGCTATTTTCATCTTAATCAAATTATCATTTTGGAATCTCGTATCAGATTATTAAACAAATTAATTAGTTGGTTTTAATAATTGATAAAAGCTAACGTACTCTGTCGTTAAATAAGATAACTAAAAATGAAAATATTAAATGAAATGAAACATTAATTATATCAATTTATGCGTGATTTCGACATACATTTCAAAATTTATGTCATTTTAAGAAATATATTTAAACTTTAACTAACATCATGGGGTGTCCGTTAYCAATATCGTTTATAATTATATACCTATGCACAAATTAATTTGTCTAGTCATCAGCCACTTGTCAAGTAGGTCACCGTCTTTCTAATGAAAATTGTAGTGTAATGTGTATTATTTACGTTCATGACATGTTAATAATTTTGGTTGTTATGTCCAATGTACTCTTTATATTAAACTTGATACTCCTGTTTGTTTTTTTAGCACCAGATAAATTCATAACTAATCGACAATTGCTAAATTTCCACCTGTTTTTTGTTAAGTTTGTAAAAAATTGCAAATGCTCCGAATAATGTCCAATGCTACTATTCGTTAATATTATTTGTTATTATTTTCTAGCTTGTTTTACAACTTGTTTTTTTTGACACAGTAGTTTTAAACTTTGTACGTTATCATTGTAAGCTACGGTAACTCAGCAAGGCTGTTTTCTATATTCGGAATTTTGTTGAGCATTCTCTTTTTATTTAGCAATAGGAATTTTTTGCTATTACTAGACTTGTTATTAGGCGAGGTTTACAGTAATCTTAATTATATTACTTACCGGTCTCTTAGATAGTGTTATGGCATGAAATTTACCTATGGCAATAATGACCCAAACCGTCAATTCTGCTCCTTTAGCCCTATTTGTGTAAGACCTATTCTATTTAAACCTTCTAGCTATCCGTAATGTCGCCTTCAATCTTCTCATACCCATTTGGGTAGCGGTAATTACATTGCACACCTTCAACATAATAGATGCGTGATAGCAGTGGTGTGATGAAAGTTGTCTTGCTAATAAATGCTCTTTTGTGTTGCCTCGATCATTAGTGCCACAGATTCCTTTTATGAGATATACCATGTTCCCATACTAAAAATTAAGCTCTTATGATTTGGTTGTGTTTATGTCACGCCATACTGTTCTTGCAAAGGGAATTGGTCCCACTTTTTTGTCAGCCCTGTCTTTAATCATTGATGTGTCTCTGCCATCGTATGTTCATTTTAACCCTAAATCTTAGTGCGGCTAATGTCACCGGTGTTCCTATTACTTCAAAAAATAAAATGAGAATATTATATTAGTTAAGTTTCCATCCAAAGTTTCAAACTCGATCGAAACGAACTTAATCCGCCTAATTGATTTCACTGTTTATATTTTAATCGTCAGTTATCTTTCCTTTCCAAATAAAAATCATTTTTCTTATCCCAGAGAAGGATATAAGATATATTCGGTTTTATAAGCTCTTTGAAAAATTTCAGCTATTTTCGAGCTTTTGTCTCATATAATCTATATTTTTCTTCAATATATACATGAGCTGCAGAAGGAGTTTTGTTTACCAAGCATGAATGTGTAGTTATAGTAATAGTTTGTTCTATTAGCGATGATTCCTTCGTGATTCTTTCCCTAGATAATTAGATGTGCCCTAACCAGGATATACTCCTTGTTTAACCGTGTAACCAATTCATTAAGTGAGCTTCCATTGTGTTTTTAGTAGAATACCTTGCATTCACATAAACAGTATTTTAAATATATTCCTTGAATATATAATGTCTCAGTGAAAACTATCGTCACATATTTTTGTGAGTCTTGGTATTGGATTGCTGTTTGCTATTCTACCTTACACCATGAGTGTTATCACTCTCATGCTATTAACTATTCATCTTAGCTCCCATCAAAAGTTCAATTCCTTGATTACTTTGAATTTACTTTACCCCACAGACATTGAGAATATGCGTCCGATGCAAATAAAACTAGACCGCACATAAACCTTTTCATTAGCACTAGTACAGTGATATAAAAAATGAAAATCCTGTTCGTAAACACATTGTTAGCAGCACCCATAGCATTGTTTAAAAACGTCCGCTCATGCCATATTCTTGAAGCTCATTTATTGGTATGCAGCAAACGGAAATTCGTTTATGACAGCCGGCAGTATTCAAGGAGCGACCTAAGAGAATCTTACCCATGATCAGTCATGGATAAAATTCCAGCCCACTTGGCTCCTGGAGGATGCCTTCTTTTAGGTCGTTGTCGTGATGCATCCGAAAGTCTAAACAGAATACAATCCTTTTTCCTAGAAGAGAATTGATTTTCATAAATATCGTTGTCCCTTGCTGAGTTCTGGGAACATTATTTTATGATAATTATAGTTTTAGTGTTTCTTGCTGGTATTATGGTCACAATTCTGTAGAATTAGATGAATAATCCTACTAACGCATTAATTTTTTGATGTCCTTAAATTGCTTCCTGGCTCAAGACATCGGTATGCAACTGTCTTTATGGGTATACAAATGCTGAAATGGCAACAGGCCAGTATTTCTGCTTACGTGATTTCTTAGTGGCTATTTACGATACCACTTATCACTAGCTGAAATGTTATGATCATTATGTTTTCGTTCAAAAATGCCTGACTTAGATGACTGTTATTGCCTCTTCAGATCTAACACTTTGTAACAAGATGATGACAAAGTTTGTGTGTTGTTTTTCTTTTTCCCTATCAATGAATGAGTGTTTAAATTCACCTATATTATTTTCTATTTCAAAAGGTAAACCCTGGGTGTTTCAACTTGATCACAATATTGAATCATTAATTCTTTAAAAAAGTGAATACTCAAAATAATTAGGATGTAATATGCAAATGACAAACTTAGTACAAATAAGGTGGTAACGAGGCAGTAACTACATTATTATATTATATAAAAAATAATTAATTTTATAGTATGTTTGACTGAAATAAACTACCGGTGATTAGGCGCGGTATATTTATTTGAGGAAATAGGAGGATGCTTAAGGTTGATTGTTATTCTCTCCAAATAGCTGAGGATGGATGTGTTGTTTGAATTAAAATTGTGGTTATCACCTATCACAATTAATACGATAATTTAAAAATCTTAGTTTTTCTTATAAGCTTTTTTCCAATTTCTGTAGTCAATGTCTATGCTCTTTAATCTCAAAATTTGAACACAACTTCCCTACCCAGAACTGAGAGAATGTGTTAACTGGACTATGTCGTCGTTTGTTTACACTATCTTTCATCAGTTGTTAATCAGAATATATTGCATGGATGAGCGAATTGACTCTCTAACCGTAGTCCATTATTCACCTATTCCGCTGCATCAAATTATTGTTTTGGAGTTTGTCTCATTTATTTATCGGTTAATGAAGTGGAACAACAGTATTGTCATTTTTCCTAATGCTGGGATGGCTAACTCGACTTTATTTGTTTAATACTGGGGAAATTTTAATACTTTTTAACTTACGTAGTGTTGTTCTTGCTTCCAACTCTCGTTGCTTATGTAGTTATGTCCAAGACTCTACTCGTGCCCAAGTCAGATCCAGACCTCCAATAAGGTGCTTCTACTTTCATAATAAAAAATTTGCAGAAATTCATTACCGTAAGTAGCATCGAAGTTTTCAAGGCACTACACACGTAGTCTAGCACACCCAAAATAACTGCCAAGGTTGACAATTAAGTTTTCATATCTCGGGTTCTATCACCGTAACCTTGTTGGATTATTTAGAATATGTTTGTTTATAGTTTGCTGTGTGTTCTGGTGTAACAAATTGATCAAACAAAATATAAGGTCAATTTGCCATATTTTAAACACATGTTATGAAGCAAAGTGTTGTTTGAGACATAATGTCTTGTGTAAGTGTTATTTAGCATAGAATGACATGCGTATGTATGTGTTCTTTCAAACATAATGTGGAGTGACATCCAACGAGCACATGATTGCAAAATCCTACAAGAATTGAGTTAGTGGGTAGTTACTCACGTAATGAGAAGTTACTCATGTAATGGGAAGTTACTCATGTAATGGGTAGTTATTCACGTAGTTGGAAGTTACTCACGTAGTGGGTAATTACTCATACAGTGGGAAGCTAAGTTACTCACATAGTGGGTAGTTACTCATGTAGTGGGAAGTTACTCATTTAATGGGTAGTTACTCATGTAGTGGGAAGCTACTCACGTAGTAGGTAGTTATATACGGAGTGGGTAGTTACATATTGTTGTAGTCATCCCATCCATTTGCCTATAAAGGGAGAACCTGCCAAGGCATTTGGGAGCGCGAGTGGAAGAGACAATTATACTTGTTCTCTCTCTACATTCTCTACATCATTATTATTGCAACCCCACAAGGCCACAATCACGCTTGTCTACATTGAAAATCATTCATACTAAGAGTGACTGATTTTGTTCTTTATTGTATCTCCTAAACGAATTCCGTACAACCCGTTCTTAGTGGTGAGGGTCGGAATATTGTTTTTGAGAAAGTGTTAATCACGCCTCAAAGATTTTGTTTTGGTGTTTATTCTTCGATTTTCCTTGCTCAATTTTTCTAACAACCTCGAGACTTTTAATTTTATTCACCCACATCCGAAATCTTGATTCCACCACTACAAAGTATATACAATATATCCTTTCCGTTACATTTACGGAGCTTATACCGATGGAATGCCCCAAAAGTGAAGAAGAGTGAAATCATGTTGTTGTTGTTAGCAAATAGAAATAGAAGAGTCTGGAAGAATACGAGTATACATTCCAAAATACATTGACACGTTGACACATGTATTCAATTATGAGTTTCCTCTTTTAATTTGTATTTTGTCTGCTATTTTACTTTTCTATTTTCATGCACCGCATTTCCATCATTCATGCCCGATCACTTTCGCGGCATCTCCGGTCCCAACGCAACCTCCTTTTCCTTCCCCTAAAGCAGACACTTTTTTTTAAGATATATTTTTTTCAATTAAAACTACTCATTAGTACAACAATAATAATAATAATAATAATAATAATTAAGTACTTCTATATATAATGGTGAACACAAATACATACAAGTATACAAATAAAATTGACCCACGTTTTGCATGCATATCTAACATTAGCTTACAAATTTAATCTCTTTATCTAACATGTGTTATAGAGTACATAACGTATTTATGGTCTTAACCATCATCTTAAACTTTTGGTTGAGATAGTTTGTTATCAATTTATCATGGTATCAGAACCATTGTGATACATAAGTCACTAATTCGAATTAGAGGTGATCAAATGAGCGGGCAGGACCAGACTTGTCTATAATAAAAATCTTGTCCAAACTACCCAGAAAGAGCAGGCTTTGCGGGCCAAATGCGGATTTTTGCGGGTTGGGTCGGATTTTTATGTGCCGAGTCGGGTTTTTGGATTAAAATTTGATATTTTTAGTTGCCCAAAAGCCCTCACTTTTTTTGAGCGGGGTGGACCGAGCTGACGGACTCCTAATCCACCTTTGATCCGTAGTGGTCAAGGTTTGATTTCTTATACTTCCCCTTCCCTGTGCTAAAACCTATTCGTCGTTTGGCTCTCTTGCACCAAAAAAAAAAACATTAGTCTACTC
>SNQN01006925.1:0-35824 GCA_008642245.1 Bassia scoparia
GGGGAAATTTCCGAAGGAACGAGGCGCTTCCAACGGAGCTTACATTACTTCTTCCCGAAAAGCCAAGGTCAGCCGTAGGGAAGGCATCTACATCATAACTCTCCCCGAAAAGCCAAGGTCAGCCGTAGGGGAAATTTCCGAAGGAGCGAGGCGCTTCTAACGGAGCTTACATTACTTCTTCTCAAAAATCCAAGGTCAGCCGTAGGGAAGGCATCTACATCATAACTCTCCCCGAAAAGCCAAGGTCAGTCGTAGGGGAAATTTCCGAAGGAACGAGGCGCTTCCAACGGAACTTACATTACCTCTTTCCGAAAAGCCAAGGTCAGCCGTAGGGAAGGCATTTACATCATAACTCTCCCCGAAAAGCCAAGGTCAGTCGTAGGGGAAATTTCCGAAGGAACGAGGCGCTTCTAACGGAACTTACATTACCTCTTCCTGAAAAGACAAGGTCAGCCGTAGGGAAGAAATCTGCATCATTACTTTTCCCGAAAAGCCAAGGTCAGCCGTAGGGAAAGCTACCTGAGGAACGAGGCGCTTCCGAAGGAATTCATCACGTTATTCTTCCTGAAAAGCCAAGGTCAACCGTAGGGAAGATCTCTGAAGGTATCAGCCATTTCCGACAGAGTTGCATCACGTTTTTCTCCTGAAAAGACAAGGCCAGCCGTAGGGAGAAAACCGCCCGAGGATCCAGGCGCTTCTGAGGGCATAAAACCGCACGGGCGCGGTAACAGGTAAAACTAACTTTTGTTTTGCAGGTACCGGCGAAAAAGGGTAACTCAGGGTCGCAGAACGTCTTGAGTTGATCTTCGTCCCAAATTAAATACTTTGACTTTCGTCTTACGAGACTTTCGTCTCTTCAGACTCAGCCAAAGTGGGGGCTTCTGTAGACACCTAAATGTGTCTCCCCAAATGAGTAACCGATGATGAAACATATCACGTTTCGTGACCGATTTGTTTCTAAAAGACGCATTTAAACTCGTGAAAAGCTCGAAATATGTGAAGTCAAGCTCATAATCATGTGCCGAAGGTCAAATAAGAGGCAAAAAGTATTTTCTTTTATTTCTTAGAATTTTCTATTTGGTTTAGGATTTTTCAAATAAATTATATTGGTGATTTTCATGATTTTAACATTTCATTGCATTCTTCTCATTTTTCCGAGTTCACCAGTATTTTAGATTATTTTTCTGATTTTTCTATAATTTTCTATGAATTTTACAATATTTACAAAAATCAAAATACGCGAGAAATACATAGAAAAATCAGAAAATACTTTAGAAATACCCAAAAATACTTTGGAAAATTCTAGAACCCTCTAGAACCGTATTTCTTGCAATAGAAGTGTCTAGGTTCATGCAAAATCCAAAGAGAATCGGAAATCTTCGTATAATATTGAGAATACGTTAGATAAATGAGAATACAGAGCGTATATACGCTCAAACTGAGCGATATACGCCCATTGAGCGTATATATGCTCCTTGGATCGTATATGCTCTCAATCAAAGGAAGATGCCGAATTTTCAAGCGTATATACGCCCAATTGAGCGTATATACACTCCTCGAGAGCGTATATACGCTCAAGCGAGCGTATATAACGCTCCTCTAAGTGTATATATGCTCAGTTTGAGCGATATATATGTTTGTTTTGAGCGTATATACGCTCGTTTAAAGCGTATATACGCTCGTTTTGAGCGTATTGTAGGCTTCGCCCCGCCTTAGGGGGGTTGACCTCAGCTTCATGTCATGGAATTGAGCCATGGAATCGCCATGTGAATGCGTTGGGGTGTGTTGTCGAATTGAGGGGATCTCCACGTGCCTATATAGGTTATTCACAGACGCCCGAAACATTGGTGTCAAACTAGTGGCCCCACAATAGGTCCAGTAACCAAAGTGTGGGTTCGGGGACATGGTACGAATTGAATCAGTAACCCAATCCGCCCGCATGTAGCGGCCTCTACTCGGTCTCATTGTAGTTCCATAAGTCATAACAATTGAATTCAAAGAGCCTATTGAATTGATCTTGAAAGCGCACTAACCTAATATTACTAGGTGTTGCTATTATGTACAAACAATGACTTCTACCATGGATAAGGCGATCATTGATTGTTAGTCAATATTAATAAGGTGCGTATAACCGGTCGTCCATGATTATCTGACTTTAATGTGGTACGCATAATTCCCGGTCTTGTTTAAGCAATATATACAAGTGTGTTAGAATATGTACAAATAAACATGAAACAAAGGTTAGTAAGCATAATAATGTATATGTATATCCTTCTCACCTTGTCTCTGCAATACAACAATCGTTAAAGTAAAAACTAAAAAGAGACTTCCTTTGATCGAATTGCTAATCAAGACAAAGAAACATGTTAGCATTGACAATAACGATACACATAATGACAAATTGTGACAAGATGATGATAACGAATTTGAAAACATTAATGACAATCCTACATATTTACATGAGATGATTCAAGAGTCGATTTCTACATTGTGTTAATTGAATTGATACTCGTAATAATAATTATTCAAATTAAAATGACAAAAGGAATTAAGAAGAGTCAAAAAGAAGTTTTAGGTGAGTAATCTCAGAGTTATACCTTGATTTCGCTTGTTGAATCGAAACAGAATCGATGCTTAGAACTCAAGAACGAATGTAATGAGAGAGTGTATGAGAGCATGAGAGAAGGAATACGCAAGTTAGGGACGGAAAGATTGAATAGACGTGTGTCTCGAAAAACGTTGTTTTCGGAATGAGCAAGGCACGTATTTATAGGCGCGAGAGGACGAGGAGGGAAAAATCCCTGCGTATATACGCAGGAGGGCTGCGTATATACGCAGGAGGCCTGCGTATATACGCAGGTCTGCGTATATACGCAGGAGACCTTATTACGCAGGGACCTGCGTATATACGCAGGCTTCTGCGTATATACGCAGGATTATTCTCCGCGTGCGTATATACGCAGGTCTGCGTATATACGCAGGAGACCTGCGTATATACGCAGGGAGACCTGCGTATACGCAGGCTTATTCTTTGATTTCCTCCGATTCCAATTTCCATAATACGTGATTTGCCTTGATTCGACGCACCTAACACCCTTGCTCTCCAAGCAGGAGTTCTAGAGTGTTCTAAAGGTTCCACGTATTGCCGGGGTATTTTTTGTGTATTTTGTATTTTTTTTGTATTGTCTGCGTATAAAGCTTATAAAAACATTGAAAAATATAGAAAAATCAGAAAATAATCTAAAATACTGGTGAGCTCAAAAAAATGTGAAGAATGTGATGACTTGATATTATACAAAATAATCTAAAAGTTACTAACAAAATAGATTTCTATTATACAAAACAACTACCTAGCCTAGAAAATGTGATCACTTTATATGATATTAGTCAAATTAAAAAGGTGCCTAAAAGCCGGTTGTCCATGATTAATCTGACTTTAATGTGATTCACATAATTTCCGGTCTTTATTAAAGAGCAAACGAAATGCAATACAAAACATATATACAATATGCATATACAAATATACATCATCCTTACCTTGTCACTGCAAACAAACAAATTGTAGAAAAATAATAATAAAATGAAGCGCCTTCGATCGACCGCTAAACAAATCAAACAAGCATGTTAGTATTTGATGAAGAAGCGCCTCGTTAAAGCTTGCTATACAAATGAAAAGAAGACGTTAGTAATGACAAGCAACATTAATGACAACGAGAAAATGCGAAGACAATAGAGTTAATGAAAATGAAAACAACCAAAAAGTGATAATAATCCTACAGATTTACAAGAAGCGATTAAAAAGGTGGGTTTCTACATTTTATTAGTTGAATTGAGACTTGAATAGTTATTAATCATGTTAGAAAGAAATGAAGATAAGGTTTTGGGTGAGAACCTCAGAGTTATACCTTGATTTCGCTCGTGATTTGATTTAAGAAGACGTATTAGACTCGTATTTTGTGTTTTTAGTGGTGAGAGAGTATGAGTGAGAGCAAGAGAGTATGCGAAGCCTAGTAAGGTATGCCGTGTCCCCCGGAAATGAGGCGTAAGAGGGTATTTATAGGCGCAAAAAACCAAAAACGAGCATATATATGCTCAAAACGAGCGTATATACGCTCAAACTGAGCGTATATACGCTCAGAGAGCGTATATACGCTCAGAGGAGCGTATATACGCTCGCCTGAGCATATTACGCTTAGAGGAGCGTATATACGCTCAGTTGGGCGTATATACGCTTGAAAATTTAGAATCTTCCTTTGATCTTGACATATAAGATCCAAGGAGCGTATATACGCTCAGTTTGAGCGTATATACGCTCACGTATTCTCAATATTATCTCACGTATTCTCAATATTATACGAAGATTTTCCGATTCTCTTTGGATTTTGCATGAACCTAGACACTTCTAATATGGTTCTAGAGGGTTCTAGAACATTCCAAGTATTTTGGGTATTTTTAAAGTATTTTCTGATTTTTCTATGTATTCTTGCGTTTTTTGATCTTTGTAAATATTGTAAAATTCATAGAAAATTATAGAAAAATCAGAAAATAATCTAAAAATACTGGTGAACTCAGAAAAATGAGAAGAATGCAATGAAAAGTGAAATCACGAAAATCACCAAATAATTTATTTGAAAAATCCTAAAAAGAAATAAAAGAAATGCTTTTTGCCTCTTATTTGACCTTCGACACATGATATGAGCTTGACTTCACATATTTTGAGCTATTCACGAGTTCAAATGCGTCTTTTAGAAACAAATTGATCACGAGACGTGATATGTTTCATATCGGTTACTCATTTGGGGAGACACATTTAGGTGTCTACAATCCACCCTTGCGTATGTATTTAATTTGTGAAAAATAAAAGTGATAAGATAAGATAAAATTGGTTTATGAGATTAAATATATTTTTATCTTTTTAAAAGATTTTATTTATTAAATGATATTTATCAAAGTTTGTCTAATATCTTAAAACAAATTAATTAATAGCTATTTCTATCTACTGGCCATAAACGTGGAAGTGGATAGAAGTTGGATTTAGTCGATTGATTTCAAGGAACAATGTAACGGTTGTTAGTGGAATCATGGGTTACGTTCGGGAACACTGTAAGTGTTAGTGGGATCATGGGTAAGTGGTGGAATAGTGGAACACAGTTACTTTTCTTGGAGAAAAAGATTTTGAACACTATAAATCACGCTTTGAGTTTATGAAAAGATACATCTGACTAAAAGCAATTCATTGAGAGCGTAAACAGAGTTTTCTAAATCTTAATCTAAGTCATTTGTTCCTTGTTCCTATACCAAGTTCAATTCCTATCTAAGAGTTTAAATMATTCTGTAAGTTTGGTTTTTGGGGTAAGGGGGAGTTTGAGTGAATTTCTTGTAATCAAGGCTTTGAGTGAAGCTTGAGAGAGTATTGAGTTAGGCTTTGAGTTAAGCATGTGAGAGAGAAAGAGAGGACTTCGTGGAAGTCAATGAGTTTCAACAGTTAGAGGGAACTGTTGTTTGGAACTTGAGTTCTTAGTGGAACTTAGTTGGCCCGAGTCGTATAGGATTCTAATAGAGTCGTTTGCCTATATTAGTGAAAAGAGTTTGAGTTAAAAATCCCTAATGGTCCAGGTGTTTTCCTTCCTGATTGGGCCTAGGAAGTTTTCCTCGTGCAAATCTCTGTCTCTCCATTGTTCCTTTACAGTTTAATTTTTATTCAGCAAAAWTTTTCAATAGGAACTCAGTATACAATTCACCCCCCCTCTTGTAGTATCCATTCAAAACAATAATTGGTATCAGAGACGGTTCTCAGAAAATCAGGCAACCCTAAAGAGTAGTTCCTGGTAGAAGAAAAATGAATACTACRCAAAAGCTTGAAAAAGGTTATTCCACCTAACGACCTCCAATGTTAAACGACAAGTTTTACACTTATTGGAAAAACCGAATGGAGATATTCATAAAAGCAGAAAATAATCAAGTATGGCATGTAATTGAAATTGGTGATTTCGAAGTCACTGCAAAAAACGACAAAGGTGAGGTTGTTCTAAAACCCCTGTCCGATTTTGACAAAGATGACTTCGAAAAAATGGAAATCAACAATTTGGCTAAAAAGTTGGTTCACTGTGGTCTTGGACCTCATGAACACAACTGTATCTTGGATTGCAAGACCGCAAAACAAATGTGGGAACTGCTTGAAATCACCCAAGAAGGAACAAGAGAAGTTAAGCATTCCAAGATTGATTTGCTTATGTATAAATATGAGCTTTTCCAAATGAAGCATAAGGAATCAATCCAGGATATGCTAACTCACTTTTCTAATATTATTAACGAGTTAGATTCTCTTGGCAAGATCATTACCCTAGAATACGTAAGGTGCTCCAAAGTTTGCCCCAAGATGAAAAGTGGATGGCAAAGGTGATGACACTACAGGAGACCAAGGACTTTTCTAAGTTCAACATGTAGTAGTTGTCTGGATCCTTGATGACCCATGAGCTACACCTTGGAACTCAAGATACTAAGAGTGTTCCAAAGCTCGTGCCGTTGCTCTAAAATCTGTGGAAGAAGACCAATCGAAAACTGATGAAGAAGAGGCTGTTATGCTTGTGAGCCGATTTAGAAAATTCTACAACAAGAACATAAAAGGTGACCAAAAGGGCAAATCTGTCAAGAAGTCACAAGAATTTTAAATCTAGATGTCACAAGTGTGGTAGTACGGACCACTTCATCAAAGAATGTCCCCAATGGGAAAAGGAGAAAGGGAAGAGCAGGTCAAAGGAGCAATCAAAGGAAAAAGGCAAAGAGCACAAACCATCTTTCTMTAAGGTGGACATGAGGAAAGCTATGATTGCAGCTTGGGGAGATTCTGACTTGGAAGCAGAAGATGATGAGGACCAATCAAAAGAAAAAACCGCTCATCTTTGTTAGATGGCCAAAGATGAATCCAAGAAAGAAACACCCCATTCTAAGGTAAACCTTACTTCTTTAACAGACAATCTTAAAAGGCTAAACAAGGACAAACTTCTAAATTTGCTTGTTGAAAACCTGACTGATTATAAAGAAGTTTGTATTAAAAAGGAACAAACTGAAAAGGCTTTATCAGTTTGTAAGGAACACAATGCTTGGTTAGGTTTTCTAAAAACTAGCACTGAAGAACGCTTCTTTGATTTATTTGATAGAAACACCATGTTAAAAGAAGCGGTCGAAAAAGTTAAACATGAAAACTTTTTGTTAAATGTTGAATGTGCTGCATTGAAATTGCTTATTCCAGAAGTGAGTTCCTCCAACACTGTTCCTTCTCAACGTGCTAGATTGATATTGAAAAACTAAGTCTAGACTTAGATGTTTTGAAAAAAAAATTGAGAAGAAACTTGTGTCATCAAGTAATAGGAACTCCCTGCCTAACATTCTATCCTGGATAGATAAATACCAAAACAAAAATAGAGAAGGTTTGGGATTTAACTACTAGAAAAAGAATAAAAAGAAAAAATATGTGGATCTACCCAACAGCAAAGTTTGCACTTTTTGTGGAACAACTGGTCACTTACAAACTAATTGTTCCACAAAAACAAACTTTGATGAAAAGAACGTGAGTCATGTGAGGCAGGTCTGGATGAAAAAGTCTGATTTGTGTTCCACAAAAGAACATGATCTGAACCCACAAAAGCTGGGGTTCTTGACCCTAACAAGTAAGTTTCTTTTGCAGGCGAAAGTGAAAGGGAACAACCTGTGGTACCTCGACAGTGGTTGTTCTAAGCATATGACTGGAGATGAAACAAGATTTCTTTCACTTTCTGCCTATAATGGTGGAACTGTGACATTTGGTGATAACCTCAAAGGTGATATAATTGCTATTCGAAAAGTAGGTAAATCACAGTCACATTCCATAGATAATGTATTCTAAGTCGAGGGTTTGAGACATTATTTATTAAGCATCTCTCAGTTCTGTGACAAAGGAAACTTTGTTAAATTTACTATTGAAAAATTTCTCGTAATCAACAATAACATTAGTGAAAAGATAATGGAAGGAACAAGGAAAGGGAACACTTACATTGTGAACCTTGACCATATTCCTAAGAACAATCTAACTTGTTTGAGTGTTATTGATGATGATCCATTGCTTTAGCACAAGCGATGTGGACATGCAAGTCTTTMTTTGTTGAACAAACTTAGTTCAAAGGATTTTGTTGTAGGTTTACCTTCAATTAAATTCATTTGATCATATAGTTTGCGATGCTTGTGGAAGAGGAAAGCATGTAAGGTCCTCCTTTAAGTCAAAGAAAATGGTATGTACAACACAACCATTGGAACTAATCCATATGGATTTGTATGGTCCAGTCCGCATCCAAAGTCGCACAAGTAAGAAATATGTGTTGGTGATTGTTGATGATTTTTCAAGGTACAAAAGGGTTATTTTTTCCAACTAGCAAAGATGAAACATTTGATGAGTTTCTTGTGTTTGCTAAAAAGACTCAAAGGGTTAGTGGTTTTAAATTGAAACATGTGAGATCTGAGCATGGAACAGAGTTCGAGAACTCAAAATTTGATGATTTGTGCAGGAATGAAGGTCTAGATCATAACTTCTCAGTCCCAAGAACAACTCAACTGAACGAAGTTGTTGAGAGGAAGAACATGACCTTGGAAGACATGACAAGAACAATGTTAACTTCTAGTAGACTTCCAAAGAAATTTTGGGCAGAAGCTGTGAGCACGGCATGCTACATCATGAATAGAGCCATGATCAGACCAATCACAAACAAGACATCTTATGAGCTCTATAAAGGGAGAAAACCCAAAATCTCTTACTTTCGAACTTTTGGATGTAAATGTTTTGTTCATAACAATGGAAAAAATAATTTAAGAAAGTTTGATGATCGTAGTGATGAGGCAATACTCTTAGGATATGCTCCTCACAGCAAGGCTTATAGAGTATATAACAAAAGAACAATGTGTATCACTACAACAAATTGAGGTTTATAACGACGCTTTTGCTGCGATGCCTTAGTAAAGGGACGCACAAATAAGCTAGGAATTGGAAAAAAAAAAAAAAGAAATGCATATAAGGACGCTTATAAAAGTCCATATAAATTTTCGCTATTAAAAGTGTCACAATTCACTTGCAACTCACAACTACATGACAGTTTTTATATTTTTAGAAATAAAAAATTTATTTTTTAAGTGTTGCCCGCTAATATTGCTCCACTACTCCATACTATAGTACTTTGAACCGCTTTTCTCTACTTTTCTAAAACAAAACATGCATATTCAGATTATTCACCACATTTAATCAACAACGACATCCATCAAATCCTTTTTCATTGCTCACAATTAAATCGACCATGACATCAAAAAATTCTCTTTTCATTAATTTGAATTAAATTGACAATTAGAAGAAGCTTTTGCTTATTTCATACGCCACTTGCCAATCTGTTTCATTTTCTATTCGATCAAGAAGGAGTTTTTTAATTTCAATTTCAATTCAATCGAAAAGTTACAACAATTATCTGGAAATTTTGAGGTAAGAATTCTCTTTCAATTGCAATATCACTTTTAATTATATGCAAGCATTGAATTAGGTTCCACTTTGTTCGAATTTGTGATTAAATTTGTTCGACAATTCTGGTTTAAATAAGATTTGGATTTTTTTTTTGAATTTTCTGGTTCAAAAGGGTTCGAATCTCTTATTCAAAATTAAATTCGAATGAGGTTCATGAAATAACAAGCTCAAAATTATTATTAGAATTTTTTTTTATTTTTTTTGGCTCAAAAGCATTTAATGAGCTTCAAATTTTATGGGAGTTTTGAGGGTTTATGGGGTTTTTGATTATGGAGCTTCAAATTTTATTTGAATGGGTATATGTTTGTTTGAATTTGAGGGTTTTGTGGGGGTTTTATTATGTTTATCTATTTTGTGTCTGTGATTGAGCTTTCTGAACTTAGTTATGTTTGTGTTACTTTAATTTTAAATTTTACAAGTGAAGCTAGCAATTGCATGATTTTAGCGGCATTCTAAGTTAGAGAAAACAACATATTTAGATGTTAAATTTATACTCCGAGGCAAAGGCATTGAAATATAGTCGAGGTGGTGGAGGGGGAAGCAATGGCGGTTCGCGCGGGAAGGCTTGAAAGTGGCGTTGGAGGCTTGCTTCACAAAGTTCATAGTCGAGGTAGACAACCTGCATCTTTTTTCGTGTCTTAGTAGGAAGATTGCAGGGGCTTCGAAGCTTGGTCTACTGGTTCATGATATACTGATGTTAGGAGGTCAATGCCAATCTATTTCCTTTGCTTTTGTTCGTCGAGATGCCAATATGGCARCACATGTATTAGCTAATTATAGTTTGTCCTTAGCTGATTTTCACGTGTGGTTGGAGGAGACTCCCACCATTATTTTGGATGTAATTTTGAAGGATTTTCGGACCTCCAGCTGATCTGTCCTATAACTTTTGGAGGGCTTGTAAATTCAAAGAACAATCATGAGCACAGTTTCTTGGTTAAGTTTGTTATCYAAATATTCTTCTRTTAATAGCTAATGTTTGTTATTATAATTAAACATGTAGGTCTTCTTCTTTGGACGCAAAACCATCTGCAATGGATTGGAGCTACATAATCAAATGAAGATAATCAAGCCTTAGGACCAGCAATCAAGTTAACTCTTTTCCGAAGCACATTATATGAGCCACTTACTTCAGTCTTATCTTGGATTTTTCATCATACGCCCCCCACCCCCAAGATTGAGTTTGTGAACCATAACAAAATCCTAAAAGTGACTAAAAAGTATGTAACATTGTGTCTGTGCATATTGATAAATTAGGAACCTTTTCAAATGTTTTGCCATTCGGGAGTGTTGGGGTGACTTTGACAGTTGACACTTCCAAGTTTTGCATGGGAATTCTGTCTCGTTATATGTTTGTTAATTTCAAGTTTCAATTGTTCTGGACAGACTTATGCAACTCAAATTAGGATTTTGTTCTGTGTTCTAAAAGGGTTTAAATTGTCTTGTCAATTTCAGCTTTAAACCCCATTCATATTTCTGTTACTGCATGATTCATATTCTGAATGTTCAGAAAGATCTATAATTGTGCATGTGCTCTCCTTTTGGATGATTAGCACAAAGCTGTTATGCATTGGGAATTCCATGAGTTTTCTCAGCTGGAATGTTCTATGCTTAAGGACGTCTGTCATTCTTATCCAAGTCACCCTGATGATGTTGTAACTCATGGAATTTCGGTCTGAGCAACACTTCGCTACTGCGAGTGGCAGGTCTGTCCACAAGTCTGTGTCGAAAGCTTCTGTAGTCGGTCTCGCTTGAGAGGTTCTCTATCATTGTTTTATAATTTTGGTGTTAATTCTAGGATCAATATATTTTTTAGATACAAAAGTAAAGTAATTTTTTTTGCTCTTTTTTAGGTAGTTTTTTTCMTCCTCTTCTATTCATTTGATTTATTTTTGTAGTAGTAAATTAAATTATTATAGTGAACCATGATTCTTTGTTGGTTGGTACTGCAATAACAATACAAGTGATGGCTTTCTTTTTATCAGARTAAGAATGGATTAAGAAGCTTCAATTATGATTCGATTCTTGTTTTTCTGACACAATGATGTGTTGCTCACTAATACTTTCTCATATCAATCATATGACAAATATTTGTTTGGTAATATGATGTATTATTTGATCTTGCTTGCATTATTTTTAAAGCTTCTTTCATCTATAAATCTATAATCCGAACCGAAGAGATAGATAGTTGGTAGAAAAGCAATTTTATGTGATGATTGTCTGTCACAAATGACACAATGCTGAATGGGTGATGAGAGTGTGTTTGAAGTTGGCAAAAAAAATGAATTTGGAGTTTAGAAACTGATTTTATACATGTTGAGAACTGGTTCAAGATGCTTTTTATTGTGTACTAATTTGGTATCCATGCACTGTCAAAGAACTTTCAAAGCTTGTGGTATTTTGGCAGCCAAAAATAATTCATCATTGTCTAGTTCTGGCAATTGAATATATATGGATCTTTGATGCAGTGTTCTTTCCATCATGCAAGCAGATGCTAAAAAAGATCCTGCCATTTTCCCGATGTGTGCATGCAAAGAAGCTGATTAACCAGGTTAGTGACCTTACATGCCTGTGTATTGAGTAGATTTTTATTCCTGATTCTATAACAAATTTCTAGACTTTCCACATCAGGTATCATTTGCCTGTTATGATGTCACCTTTATTATATAGTCTTATGTTTCATGGAACTGTAGGTGGACAAAAAATTGGTTAAATAGACAGTAATGACTTYAGTATATGGCGTCACTTATATTGGTGTTAGAGACCAGWTCAAAAGGATCTTGAAGGAACGTGATGCGTTCAGTGATGATGCGRAGCTTTTTGGTGCAGCTTGTTATGTTGCCAGGGTAAGATTTTGTTAATGTCGAATAGCATAGCTTGTTTTTGTTAGCAAGGATTCTAGGTTTTAAGATCAATTTTCCTTGTCTTCTGATGATTATTCTTTTTCTGCTTGTACAGACTACATTAATTGCATTAGAAGAGATGTTTCAAGCCTCCCGTAGTATTATGAACTGGCTTGGTGAATGTGCTAAGGTATGTCCTTAATGCTCAAAATATGTATACACATGTTCCTCTAATAAGTTTGTCTGCTTGTCTATGCATGTCCCTTCATAAGCAATTAAGCACTTGCAATTTGTAAATATCGTAACTTTTATATTTGTATATGAACCCTAGGTTTGGGCTCACATACCAATATTTATAGTACTTTTGTGTAAAAGAAAGTTTTAAAGATGAATTGATTGAGTAGGATATTGTGGAAGAGATTCACTTATGCGCACATTGCTTAGGTTGGTGGGGTTTTAGTTAAGTTTAAAGGTATGTGTTTTAGTAAATTAGTGAGTGCCATTTTTTGAGGGGGGATTTTGTCAGCAAAATCTTTTCCAATTACAATACGATAGATAAAGGGGAATTTATATTATCAATATGGATGTAATTGCAAAGGGTGTGAGGATGTCCGTTATGCCTTGTAATATGCTTGTTCAATTTCACAAACCAACTAGTTTTGATGTTTGTAATATGAACCCAATGATTGGGTTGAATTCTCCGAAGGATTATCTCTGATGTGAGGATGTCCTTTAGACTTGGCTCCAAGCATTGTCTTTGCTGCTGTAACTTAACCTTTAAGCACAACAGGTACAACAAATTCGTCAATTTTTCTAGGATAATTGTTAAAGAGTTAGAAGGCGTATGGGTACTTTAATTGAATCTCATCAAGTGTACTTTCTCTGAAAAATATTGGAAAAAATTCCTGAAAAACCGTTTGCTGGTATTTTTGAGCAACTTGATTATAGCTAGTCAGAAGGAAATCTGCAAATTCTAACCAACCAGTAATCGAGTGCTAAAAAATACCAGCAAACTATTTTTCAAGAATTTATATTTTTCAAAGAAAGTAGGCTTGATGAGCTTTAATTTGAGTACYCACACGCCTCCTAACTCTTTACCAATTGTCCTAGAAAAATCATTGAATTTGCTGCACCTGCTAGGATCCGAACTGACTTTGACCTAAGTTTGATTATTTGCAATTGTTGAGAATACCTGTCAACAAGATTCATATCATAAGCACATGCAGTCAAACTGTTATCACCGCAATATACTACTCATATGCAGTCATTGTGCAACTTTGATTTTGCAACTCTCATTTGTGATTGTAACTGACTAGAATTTACAGAAACAGAAACTAATTCTGCTAAGCTACATATCAACTAGAATTTGTGGCATGATGCTGGCTGCATAAATTTGGGAAGTATCTCTTTTACTTGGCTGCATAAATGTTGCATAAGTTAGTGTTTTCAGATTGGTTGTTGCTTCATATATAGTCATGGATAATGCTGTGTATTTTAAAAGACAAATTTATGGCAAAAGCACATGAGACATCCACAAGCTGTGAAAAATGACATCATCTCTCACTTCATTCTTCGTATCGTATATTGCAGGACTTTATAACTCCAATATAAAAATATTATGTTGTTGAGTACACTTTTGTTAGTACACCCAAATATTAGCTTCGCATTGTAATGCTTTTGATTTCTTTTGTTTGTAGAGGGCTCTACTAGCAGAATTTAATATTCCGTACAAAGTAGTCAACAATGCCAAATACTGGGTGATATATTTTTGTGTATAATTTTTATAGTTCTTTGACAAATATTTGTTATATCAGTTTATGTCTCATGTTTCAATAAGTATAGGTCCTTTATGTGATTAAATATATGAGGGTGGATGATGCTGAGTGTATAAATTGTATGATATCTATGTCTTATCCTATGTAATTATATTTTTGGAGTTTATACTTGTGTTGCATTTCATTCTTATTGTGTTTTCCCCTTTTGTTTTGCAACCAATTACATATTCTACAAGGTTAGCTCTATACTCATGTATTATATCATCTTCATTTCAATAGCGTTTTATATGTTAGTATTGTTATCTAACTCATGTAGCAACTATGCAATGTTGTATCATTAGTTGATTCACAGAAATGAGTTTTGTGAAGTGAGTATCTAGTCTTTCAAGTCGATTCCATTAGTTCTCTAATCAAGACATTAAGGAAACTAAAAATGTTATTTGGCCATTGTAAACATGATCTATTCCTTCTCTTTATTGGTCAGTTCCCTAAAGTGATTATAGGTCTTTTAGGTTAAATTTTGTGTTGTTAGACTACCGAAGTTAGAAGGTCATCAAGATGCTCTTCGTATGATAGAAAGTCAAGCTTCAAAGAGAAAAAATGTAGATGGAGGGCAATTATGCAGGGTGTGTAAAGTTTTCTTTTATGCAAGTTTTATACATACATATAAATCATTATGAATATATGAACTTTTAAAATAGTTTCCTTTTATGCAAGTTTTATATATACATATAAATCATTCTGAATATATGAACTTTTAAAATAGTTTCCTTTTATGCAAGTTTTATATGTGCAAGTTTTATATATACATATAAATCATTCTGAATATATGAACTTTTAAAATAGTTTCCTTTTATGCATGTTTTACATATGCAAGTTTTAAAATAGTAGCTAGCCATAGCAATACTAATTAATGACTTTGTTTATGTGAGTAGTTCATTAAGTTCAGAATTAAGTGCTTATTTTTTACTTGTTTTCAACTCCCATTTCATTTCACTCCTTATCCCTTTTCTTTCGCCATGCTCTATTTTTACCTCTTCTTTAAGCAATTTAACTAACAAAAGCATTTCTTACACCTCTCCTCTCTTCACTTCTTTCCTCCTTTTCTCAAGTAATGTAAGATTGATCCCCCTAAATTAGAGATTTTATTATTATTACTCTRATTCTCTTCTCCCTACATTTACAAATCAAAATACCCCATGTCCATGTAGTTTTAGCTATAGTTAAGAATAGTAGATGATTTGTTTGATATTTGTTTGTGTTTTGACATATTTTATTGTTGCTTTAATTTGTAAATTCCAAAGGTTTCAAGTGGCGACGGCAAAGAGTAGACACTTCTCCATTTACATGATGAAGGATGTAATGTTACAAGTTTATTCAACAATTGATGGATATAAATTGAGAGGGTCATTAATTATTAGTTAGTGTTTGCATTTTATTTATTTTTAGTTAGAACAAGGAAGTTGTCAAGTGGAGACAACACTATATATTTGTTTGCATAGTTTCTTTGACTTAGCTTATTTAGACTACTTAATTAGAAATACTCTTTAGCTTTGGGTTTGCAAAGAACTTTTCATATTTGGATTTAGATGATGTTAATTAATGGATAATTTATGATTATTGTACTTTAATTTGTGTTCATTAGAAATTAGTTAATGTGATGAGTTTGGAACCTCTTTGGATGTCGTCTTATGTTAGGGCCATGTGCCTTTGGTTATMATTAGTAATTTTTGTTATTTTAATGTTGATATTAGTTTTTAAAAAAATGCAAATTATGACGCTTTTCAGTAATCATAATTTAGGCGCATTTGCCTTCTATGAAATAATTTTTTGGATAAAAAAGCATCCTTATTTTCAAATAAAAGCGTCACAATACTTTGACAATAAAAAGCCACAATGCTTTCCACATGGACAGTAAAAAGCGTCACAATTTACATTTCAGTGTCTCTTTAAAGCGTCACAATTTGGAAGTATAATGACTCTAAAAGGCGTGGTTATATAGCCACGCTGAAAATAATGCCGCTTTTARTGACGCTTTCCCAAAGCGTCACAATGCAATATAGTGACGCTTTTTACTGTCGCAATAAAACAAAAAAAGCGTCGCAATTGGCCTTCTTTTTTTGTAGTGTATTGAAGAAAGTGTTCATGTTATTTTTCGATGAGACTGACATATTGCAGGTTCCAAATCCAGAAGTTGATGATTTTGAGATTGGTCTAACAAGTTCCTATGGAACAAATMAGGACCATGATGCTGAAATATGTAGTCGTAAGAAGAGTAAGGAGAAAATCTCAAATGAGCCACATCAACCAACTCAGGAGCTAAGTCCTCAACAATTTGAGGAACTAGTTCACATAGAAGATGAGGATCCTATAGTAGAAAGAGAAGAAGTTCAAGAAACTCATAAGGATGGCGTTGCTTCCACAAAAGAAGGAAGTCCAATAAGGGAGTTCCAACCAAAACTATGGAAGCACTTCTTACGACTGTACTAGATCTCCAATCAAAGCTCTCATCCAATGGACCTGATCCTCAATAACATTAAGAAGGGAACTCAAACTAGATCTCAAATGAAGAACTTCTATGCATTTCATGCGTTCCTGTCCACCATTGAGTCGAGAAATCATACAGAAGCCTTGGAAGAAGTAGATTGGATTGTTGCGATGCAAGTTGAAGTTAACCAGTTTGAAAGGAACAAGGTATGGAACCTTGAACCTAAACCTAAATCCCAAAAAGGTCATTGGACTTAAATGGGTGTTTAGGAACAAGTTGGATGAGTATGGAAAAATCGTCAAGAACAAGGCAAGGTTGGTTGTCAAAGGCTATAACCAACAAGAAGGTATTGATTTCGATGAAACTTTTGCACCTATTGCTAGATTAGAAGCCATTCGTATTTTAATTGCATTTGCAGCTTTCATGGGATTTTGGTTRTACCAAATAGACGTCAAATGTGCTTTTCTAAATGGATTTTTGAATGAAGATGTCTATGTGGAACAACCGTCTGGTTTTGAAAATCCAAACTTCCCTAACCAAGTTTACAAGCTTGATAAGGCTCTATATAGGTTGAAACGTACAAGCTCCGCGAGCATGGTATGAAAGACTTYCAAAATTTCTTCTATCTAACAATTTCATCARAGGTAAGGTTGACAGGACCTTGTTCCTTAAGTCAAAAGGAWCTGATTTATTAATTGTTCAAATATATGTGGATGATATTATTTTTGGAGCAACTAATGAATCTCTATGTAAGGAGTTTGCCGATCTCATGAGCAGTGAATTCGAAATGAGTATGATGGGAGAATGAAACTTTTTTCTAGGTTTACAAATCAAACAAATAGAAAAAGGTATAATGATCCATCAACAAAAAAATGTGAAGGAACTTTTCAAGAAATATGGTCTGGAACAATCAAAGACAAATCACACCCCAATGGAAACAAGAACAAGGTTAGATGAAGACCCAAATGGTAAGAGTGTCAATCAAACTCAATATCGAGGTATGATTGGTTCTTTATTATATCTAACHGCTAGTAGACCAGATATTGCTTTCAGTGTTGGTGTTTGTGCTARGTTCCAATCAAATCCCAAAGAATCTCATATSATAGCTGTCAAAAGAATCTTGAGGTATTTGAAAGGGAGTGATGATCTATGTTTGTTCTATCCTCGAAGTGACACTTTCGATCTCAAGGGTTTTGCTGATGCAGATTATGCTGGAGATTTAGTTAATCGCAAGAGCACATCTGGTATGGTATAGTTCCTAGGGCCATGTTTGGTATCATGGAGTTCCAAAAAACAAAACACTATTGCACTTTCTACAGCAGAAGCTGAATATGTTGCAGCCACTGCYTGTTGATCTCAAATACTGTGGATCAAGCAACAGGTACGTGATTTAGGTATTAAATTTGAATGTGTGCCAATTTACTGTGACAATACTAGTGCAATTTGCATATTTAATGATCTAGTGCATCATTCTAGAGTAATGCATATTCACATTCAACATCACTTTCTTAAAGATAATGTGGAAAAAGGCTTGATAAGGTTAGAATTTTGTCAAACTGAATCAAATTGCTGATATAWTAACCAAGCCTTTGCCAAGAGAAAAACATGATAAAATGAGACTGGAACTGGGTATGATAAGGATAAGTTAAGTAGCCAAAAATTGTACCCAAAGGCGTGGATAAAATAAGGGAATTGCGTCACAAGCATAGTGAGTTCCTCCTCACAAATATGAGGAACAGATTAAGGACTCACTCCTTGTCTTTGTAATAACCCTTAATGTCCAATACTCACAAAGGTAAAGGTACGTCTAGAGGATTCAAGTGTTCCAAGTGTTCTAATGAGTAGTGCACATAAGAGTTACCCTTCAGCCTTGTCCCTCTTTTATTTTTTATTTTTTTGCGTCATTTTTTATTATTTTTTTCCTATAATTTATATCCCTTTCCCACACTCCATATATCTTGATCCATCTCCAAATATTCTATGATAAAAGGAATATTCATATTTAGGAATGTTTTTTTTGGGTATTAAGTCTACCCACTTTTTATTAATTAGGTTATCTATCTTTTCTTTTTCTTTTTAAAAAAATAAAAAAAATCACGAAACAAGTCAGCGTTTGTTTAGTAGGTTAGTTCCTAAAATATCATCGCCAATCATCAATTCATCTAATCACATCATTAACATCATATCATATCTATGCCTAACAACCATATCACTCCATATCAAATCCTAACTAACTACACCAAAATCCACGCACACTTCTCGACCAATTTTTTTTCTTTTTTTTCTTCTCTTTATTCCTTCCATCCCTCACACTATAAAATAACACCATCACAACTCACAATACACCAAATATCCATATTCTTCCCTTCTGAGCAATTTAATTTAACAATGGTTGACAACACTATTTCTAAACCACCACAATCACCTACAAAAACCGTCACTTTGTTGTTTTCAAATTCAAATTCCTCAAATCATTATGAAGTTCAAACTCCTATTTCTAACTTCAATGAAGGCACCTCACAACCTTCTCTTACTTCACCTTTCAAATCTACTTCAAAAAGAAAGGTYGAAAAGTCCCTTGAGATACTTGAAAAAGACGACATTGATGATGTAAACTTTACTGTGTCACCACCAAATCAAATTGTCCACACCAATATTACCAAACAGAAATTAAAGTGTCTTCCAAATATTTGATTGGTCATTGTCTTAACTTAGATTGGTGTAAATCARTGAAGTTTGTGGAATTATTGGAC
Organism: Bassia scoparia; assembly: GCA_008642245.1. Taxonomy (NCBI): domain Eukaryota; kingdom Viridiplantae; phylum Streptophyta; class Magnoliopsida; order Caryophyllales; family Amaranthaceae; genus Bassia; species Bassia scoparia. The sequence goes on from SNQN01006925.1 coordinate 19,395, forward strand.
ATTCTGGAGTTTCAAAAGTGGATTTATCTTATGGGTACTTGTGATAATAATGGTCTTTATGAGAAAGAGATGGATGATTTTTGTGCTAATTTTCAGTACAAGAAGGGTGTGGTGATTAGTAATGTTAATGGATGTTCAGTGGTATTTGACAGTGATGATTTGAGTTCTTGGTTTAAAGTTCTTAACCTTTGCCTAAACGAAATGAAGACTTACAAATTAAAGAAGCCACAACAAATGATGTCATAACCTTTCTTGGAGGAGATCCTACTAAAAACACCATTAATCAATCTTTATTTTCTCTTATTCATAAATTCCTATTTCACCTTGTCTGGAAATTTATCATACCAAGACTAGAACATCGTTCAATTGTTAATATATTTGATACGTCCATCATTTATTGTCTCTCACAAAAAATTCCATTAAATTTTCCATCTCTTATGATCCAAGCCCTTGACCACAGTATCTGTAACAATAATAAAGTTGGTTATGGAAATCTTTTAACATTCATATTCAAAAAGTGTAATGTCAAGCTATCTTACAAACCCACTTTTCACCTCACTGTTGATCACTTTATTTGTGARTCATCACTTAAAAGAACCAGCCTATTTTTATTGATGGGGTCTTGGGAAATCTAGCACCAGTTCCTAAATCTAAAGGGGGGGGGGGGAATTGTTGGATTTTCATGTGCCACAAACAAATGCTTTTGGGGTACGGAGAATGGGAGGTAACTTGAGAAAGAGTAGTCGACTGACAACAAAAGGTGACGGTGTCAAAGCAGTAGAACCTTTGGATTTAGAGGAACAAGTTCCAAAACAAATATCTAACCCTGTTCCACTTCATCCTCAATTTAATTCTCCTGTTCCAATTACTCAAGCTTCTAATTCTAACAGTTTTGGAAGTACCCTTGGTTTTTCTGCATATTCTATTCCAATGATACAAAAAATCCTTCAAAATATGGTGATTACCATGAATTTGGTTTTAACCAAGCAGGAAACTTTGARGAATAGAGTTGTCCATGTTTCATCTGTTGTCTCAAATCTTCAAAAGCAAGTCAATCAGTGCCATGAAATATTGCTTAAAACAAAGAAGAATACCACCACCACAAAAAGCTATTGAACCATAGCCTATCATTTTCTTTCACCACATCCATTAATGATGATGATGTTTTAGTTCCTTTATTTATTTTTATTTTCTTTTCTTAGTTTAMATAAATTATTTTGGACTATTTTTCTTGTTTTTCTTTGTGTTTGGTAACTCTCTCAAACTACTTGAACATTTGGAACACACAAAAAGTTGAACCTAGATCTTATGCTTTTAATTCTCTATAGAGCTTGGATGGCTAATATTACTAGATATCGGGTTGAGATACTTGAATGTTCTTTCACACTTGACCCTAGTGGTACTGTGATGTGATACTCTTCTTTTTGATAATGCCAAAAGGGGGAAAATTAAGGCAAAAGACTATACTTATATATTGTATTAGCACTTTGCAAAAAAAAAAAGAGGATATCATAAACATCGTGCATTTGCATCCTTCACGTTTACTTTATTGTTTTTCTTTTCTTTTTYMWTTTTTTTTCTCTTTTCACATGCATATATTTTTAGCTTTGCTTCAATAAATATGTTCAATGCATTCGTTTTTTTTTTTTTATTATGTTATTTTATTTTTTGTTACCTAGTTTGCCTTTGGTTTGTCATCATCAAAAAGGGGGAATACTATTGACCCTATGTTTTGATGATGACATAATAAACCMAAGAAGGCAAAMATTTTAATCTTGTTTTCTAAGTGTGTTAAGGTCATGATTAATTGTGGAGTAATTGTTGAAGGAGTATTCGACGAGTGCAAAGAATCACGTCAGACAAACAAGGAAGCAAGWCTAGAGTGTTGTAGATCAATCAAGTAGCATGAGTTTATTATTAGTTTGATTTATTAAAGGAACTTGGGAATGGAACAAAGTTCAATATATAAGGAACTGGTAACTAGGTTCAATATGATAACTAAGTCAAGGAACTAGTTCCAATCCAATGGAATTAGGTACAATCCAATAGAACTTGTTCCTATGCAAATGGAACCAGGTACAATCCAATGAAACGAGTTCCAATACAAAAGGAACAAGGTCCAATATTAAGGAACTAGGTTATGATATAATATATCCACCCTTGCGTATGTATTTAATTTGTGAAAAATAAAAGGGAAAATTGATGTTAACAGTCCCAACTAATTGTGATCTTCCATAAACAGTCCCAACTATTGATTATCACATAACAGTCCCAACTTTGAGTGAATTTTTACAAAAATGAACCCAACTTTGACATGTTTTCATTAATCGGTCCCATTTGGGATWGTTTTTAGAAGACCATCAACAATTGAAATTGTTTTTAAAAAATTTCACTGAAAGTTGGGACTGTTATGGAATAATCAAAAGTKGGGACTATTTATGGAAGATCACAATTAGTTGGGACTGTTAAAAATCAAATTTTTAAAATAAAATTGATAAGATAAGATAACATGGGTTTATGAGATTAAATATATTTTTATCTTTTCAAAAGATTTTATTTATTAAATGAWATTTATCAAAGTTTGTATAATATCTTAAAAAAAATTAATTAAATACCCACTTTCTATCTACTGGCCATAAATGTGGGAAGTGGATAGAAGTTGGACTTAGTCGATTGATTTCAGGAACAATGTAATGGTTGTTAGTGGAATCATGGGTTAAGTTCAGGAACACTTTAAGTGTTAGTTGGATCATGGGTAAGTGGTGGAGTAGTGGAACACAATTACTTTTCTTGGAGAAAAAGATTTTGAAAACTATGAATCACGCTTTGAGTTTATGAAAAGATACATCTGACTAAAAGCAATTCATTCAGAGTGTAAACAGAGTTTTCTAAATCTTAATCTAAGTCATTTGTTCTTTGTTCCTATACCAAGTTCCTATCTATGAGTTTAAATCATTCTGTAAGTTTGGTTTTTGGGGTAAGAGGGAATTCGAGTGAATTTCTTGTAATCAAGGCTTTGAGTGAAGCTTGAGAGAGTATTGAGTTAGGCTTTGAGTTAAGCATGTGAGAGAGAAAGAGAAGACTTCATGGAAGTTTGAGTTTCAACAGTTAGAGAGAACTGTTGATTGGAACTTGAGTTCTTTGTGGAACTCAGTTAGCCCGAGTCGTATAGGATTGTAACAGAGTCGTTTACCTATATTAGTGAAAAGAGTTTGAGTTAAAATCCCTAGTGGTCGAGGTTTTTTCCTTCCTGATTGGGCCCATGAAGTTTTCCTCGTGGAAATCTCTGTCTCTCCATTGTTCCTTTACAGTTTAATTTTTATTCCCCAAAAATTTTCACTAGGAACTCAATACTACAATTCACCCCCCTCTTGTAGTATCCATTCAAAATTAAACAAAACTTGTCTTTCCATATTCTTTGGGGGTTATATCCCATTATTTTTTTGAATAATTGCACTTCATGAATTGGGGGTTATGGCTCTTTAAAATCCTAGAATAATTTAAGTTCATGAAGTGGGAGGTTATATGGAATCCTAAGAGTCTCTTGTCCATCCATCTTTTTTCCTCCATCCTCTCTATATATAAGTACATCTTTTTCCTTACCTTTCCAGATACACACAAAAATTATTCTAAACGCTCATGTTTTCAATAATTTGAGAACAATAACTTCTTTTCATTGGCTACTTTTCTTTTCCATTTCATAGGAAAAGTGAGAGGAAAATAATTCATAGAGCTTGAGTGGTTGATCGGGAATAAATATATGTCCATGGTGAATTTTGATCCCAATTATATTGGAGGATCTCTTATCGCAATCATCGGATTGGAAAGGAGCTTGCATAGCATCAAATTGGAATATCATAGAAGAAAGATTCTTAATTATACATAAAGGGAGGTTCATTCTAAACAAGAATTTCTATGATTGTGTTTAGTATTTTATTTGATTAGTGTCATAAGTTATCATTTTGAGTATTCATTTCGACAAATATGAGTATTATGCTTTTGCTAAGAAATTTTAACTTGAAAATTTGAGGTATAATATTTTGTTGAAATGTTTTACTAAAATAAGGAGAAACTTCAACTTGTTCATGTTGCTTGATTTCTAGTAATTATTTCAACAATAAAAATTATGATGTTTTTGTCAAAGAATATTTGTGTTTGTTGAAATAATTAATAGAACGGAAACTTGCATAGCCACATGATTTTACAATCATGTGTGATGAGAAAGTTGAACAAGTTTTTTTTATATATATGGATTGAGTTGTTCTAACTTTTTGAAGAAAACTCTTTGGATGGCAAACAATAAATTTTTTAGTAAAGCTTTTAATTGCTTTTATTTTTATGATGACTTTTGGATTGAAAAAAACTCTATTGTGTTATTCAATGGATCAAGTTCTTGTAGTTTTACGGCCATTTGAAAGGAGTTTTTAAAGTGGCTTAAAGTTAATAATAACATTTGCACTTGTTTTATGACAATCCAAAGWTATGGTTGGTTTATTTTTCAACCAATTAAGCGTTTGTCAACAATATATTTTGAAGTTTAACTTTGGAATTTATGCAGTCATATGGGGGTTATTTATTTTTGCAACTTTGCAATCTTGGTAGAAAGTTTTCTTTTACAAGTTTTTTTGACAGCCTCTTTGTACTTGCAAAGTTAAAATTATTCAAAATTTGAGGGTATGGTTTTTAGATRTCATACAAAGGTTCTTTAAATCGACTTTTTTCGTCCAATGTGGGGGAAGTGTACTATTTTAATATAGTAGTTGTGTTGGACTTACAAGTTTTATTTGAGTAAAAAGACCTAAAGTTTGATATATAGTAAGATCAAAATAGGCTAAATGTTATTCTCAAAATTTGCAGCGTGTGTTTGACATGTTTTTGGAAAAATAATATTTGGTTTTTCATAATGTTGTTTCTCTTATTTTGAGAAGGTGTTAAAAATTTGGAGTTGATTTATTAACGAGAAATGTATTTTAGAATGAATCTTTATTTTGATAAAGAACTCAATCAATGGGATATTTGTTTTGAGTGTATGCTAAAATGGTTTTAAATGTGATAAGATGAGTTTTACAATGTCTAACATAGCATATTACTTTGTAATGTTTGACTTAACATTTGTTTGAGAATTCTTGGAGTTATGATTTTTCACAAAGAGTTTTGTGGACAATCAAATTTAAGTATTTCATCACGTAAAAAGTATGTGCATATGGTTATTAAAAAAAACAGTTTACTCCACAACCTGGTTGCAACTTGGTGTTAGAGACCGCAAGTTGGTTGCGAACTATTCTGATTTCTATGTATAATGCACCAATTACTTCATGGTGATGAAATAATTCTCATTAGATGCTACATTTATTTTCAATGATTTTTTTTAAAGATAATGTTCTAAAATCTTGTATTGTTTATRTTGTCCCATGTTTTATTTGTTCTTAATTGTTTAAAACAAGATAAGATGATGACTAAGTCTTCCATTTACCATTTGTGATTTGTGAAGAGTATATGAATATACTAATGTCTTTGTTTGTGATCTTATATTTCTAATAGGAAAATTTGTCGACAAAGATGCTGGTTGGCACAACGGAAGAAGGTTGAGATCTTTTATGATCATTGATTATTGTTGAAATGGAAGAAGGTTGAGACCTTTTATGATCCTTGATCATTATTGAAAATGTCGAGGGAGATAGGCCTTGAGCCCACATGTTGATGTGAAAAGCATTACACATTAACTATCCCTATGACATACCATTTAAATGCTTGAATGAGGTTGAGTTTTCGAGCTCTTAAAGGATCTAATACCTTTGTGGTGGGWGCTACTTGAGTCACACTAGAGGGATCCACCGTTGTATGATGGTTGAGTTTTTGAACACTTAATGAATCCAAATTTTGAAGTGGACGCACTAAAATTTGGAATTCACCGTTTTTGTGACAAGGATGAGTTTTTATTGTTCTTAAAGAATTCATGGTCTTGTAGTGAGTTGGTTGCTACTAAGTGTAGCATTTGAAGACTGAGTTCTCTTTGATGAATGTCTTCTTAATAACTCATGTGACTAAGTGGTATTTGAGATGCACTTAAGATTCACCTATGTGGTTGTGAAGACTAGCTATCTTCTATGAAAAACTTGGGGCGATTTTTCTAGAGCCTCCACTAGATTAAGGTATGTGCTAGGCTATAAATGTGCAACACTATCGCGGAGTCCATATAATCTTTGGAGAAAGGTATGTGTTGTGTGGGTCCTGGGCTAATCTAGAGTTTCAAGGTACGTCCACTCTATGATCAAGAGTTCGTTTAAGGATTTCAAGGTTAGTCCACCCTTGGGCTTGTAATCCATTGCCTCATTTCACTAAGCATTTGATTTCAAATTACTTATGTAATATCAAATGTTATGTACTGATCTCCTCTTATGCCCAAAAGTTTCGTGTGTCCTTATTAATGTCATTAGTGGGGGATTGATAGAATTTTAAAAAGGTTGTAATGACATTATAAGGTTTGTGCATATGTATTTCTAGTAGTAGGTCAGATTACTCCGCAAGGTGGTTGCGGTGTGACGTTCGAGACTGCAAGGTGGTTGTGGCCTAAGCTGACCAAGTGATACTATTAGAAGATTATGCAATTTGACGGCTATTTAGGGCCTTTTGACTTTCCACTTGAATTTGGGGGTTATGACTCTTTAATCTCCTTGGATTATTATTCTTGGATGATTGGGGGTTATGGAATCCAAAGAGTCACCTTCCTTCTTCTTCCTCCATCTAATGTTRTATATATATACCTCTCATTTCTCTTCCAAAATACATACATACATGAAAATTCTAAACACTTCTCTTCCTTGTTTTTGGGCATAAGTTTATGTGTCTCCATACCTTCACCCAAGAGTGCCCTTATGTGAAGGTGGTGTGTAAACCTTTGTTAACGAGTCGGCGAATACAATGAGCATCCTGGTTGCGCCGAATTATCATTTTCAAGTCAATGGTCTTAATTGCCACGACACACCATCTCATTCTCTATCAATTTCTAGTCTAGATGTAGCCTTGAAAACACTCATATTTCCAACAGACGGTTCCTAGAATAAGTCTATAGAGATGAGGAATTGTCTTCCCAAGGTTAAGGCACTTGGAAGCCACTCCCTGCCTTCAACTCCTCCAATAGGCTTAGCTTCTGCAACCAATCAATCTAAACTGATCATCCACACCAACTTAGCAGCGCTAGTCCACTTCCTTCTATGTGACAATCTTACTACCTATACGCTTTGGTGGACTTTAAGGATATGTTACCGACAGCCAACGCGTTGACATGGTGTGGTATATTCGAAGTTGATTTCTAACACATTGAACCTAGGTTGTATCATGTGTTTTGTAAAGGAAAAAACAAGTGGATATCTAACAAATACTTCTCTGGTTAAACAATCGAGCGAAGTACTTGCTAAAATAGGCTTTGTCCCTTTATTACATACTCCCTCCSTAATGTAAAACTTATAACACTTTTTATATTTGGGTGCAATAAATAACTTGCAACAACTGTACAACTTTCCTCATTTAGTAAATTACCAATGACAAAATTACCATATTTGTTGGACCACTCTTACTAATTGTTTTGTCTTATTCTTGCCATATTATTTCCCTCCTTTTGTTTTTGGGACCACTTCACTAATTCACTAGCTAACCCACTATTAGCTTATTTTGCATTGAAAGGAGTGCTAATACAACTGTTGCATTTATTCCGTTACGGAGGGAGTAATTTTTTTTTAGGTAAGTGAATAAGCATAGCAAACATACAACCTAAGAGCGTCCGGTACAGCCAGCAGACCTCAATAAACACTATACACACCAAACAAAGAAGACAACATTATAAACTGAAGAACCATGAAACATCTTGTTTTCTTGTTTTAGGTCTAATGATTTGCTTAATTCGAATTCTTATGATATCCTAAATAGAAGCAACCAGTCTGTCAACCAACTGAACCTTTTGATTCCAGAGAGAATCATTTCTATTCTTCCAGATTCCATAAACACAAGTCGTTAAAGCAACCAATATAACCGTCTCCTGAATTTTGAACCTGGATACCTTTTCATTATCCAATGTGCTAGAGAATGCAGAGCAGTCTTTTGAGTTTTGCAGCTCACCCAATTCAACATTCTCTGTAAAACCTGCATGTTGTAAGAGCACTGGAAAAACAGGTGGCTAACCGTTTCTTGTTTGGACCCACAGACTAAGTAGTGATCTTTAAAGAGCACACCAAAATTCTTTAACCTTCATTTGACCTGCAAACAATCTAAAATAGCTAGCCAATGAAAAACTCTATGTTTTGGAACTGCCAATCTGTTCCAGATAGCAGCTTCCCATTGAAAACTTGCATGAGTCCCAAGAAGCAAGGCATAACCTTTGCCAATAGAATAGCCACTAGTGAGCCAACCTTGCTGCAGAAACCCAACTTTCATACAGTCTATGACCTTGCAAATAGCCTTCTAAGACCAGCTAGCATAAGGAGGAGCTTTGTACTCAAGCCATTATCTCTTTAATCATTATTTAAAAAKATGTTTAAGCTAACCAGAGATGTTACAACAATAGAATTCATTCTTCATATACTTCCGTCTCAATGTACATCTATATTATGAGTAAAAGCCCCCTATGAATTCTGATCTTCATGCGAGAAGCCTTTCCTTTTGAGTTGCCACTCAATACCAAGAAAATACTTCAATTTATCAAGTCATGCATTGATAAGGAAAGCCTAATGCAATTGTTTTCAAAGCTCGTCAATAGGAAGAAATTAGTTAAATTATTGATAACATTGACACTTGAATCGCCAAACTAAGCCTAAGATAAAGATCCTATATTGGAATGCTAGGGGGATTTCTCGCACTATGTTCCTCCCTAACATGAGAGTTTTGCTTCAACAACACCTTCCTAGCATGGTTTTAATTTTTGGGACTAAGGWGGGGCGTGCTAATGCATGCTAAGGATCATTAGCTTTCTGCATTGTGTTGTCAAACACATTTCTAAACTCTCTTCTGATCACTGTCCAATTCTTCTATCTCTCTTCTCTCCCACTTCCCCTTCAAGAAATGATCCTTTCCATTTTAAACCAATGTGGTGTCTTGATACCTCCTTTGAGCAAAGATGACAACTTCTTACTTTTGTAATAATGAGGAAAATTTTCAAATTAACCTCTCCACTTTCTCTTAAACTTGTAAAACTTGGAACTCCCGAACTCCCCATTAGAAAAAATTTCAGATTAACCTCTCCACTTTCTATTAAAATTTGTAGGGTTCGTTAACAGAACTAAGTGGTGCAAATCCATTAGGAAATATGAGCAAAGGAGTATGATCGCTTTGAATGGCAGACAGGTGTTTTACCAAAGCTTGTGAGAATCGAGTAGACCAACTCGCATTACACATCCTCATGTCTATACAATCTCATATTTTAAYTAATTGTGAAGTATTAGCTGACCAATATTATTGAACTGGCTCTTCTACTTGAGTTTTCACAATAAAATCGACAATGAAAATTATTCGACTGGAAAATGAAATTGCAAACATTCCTTTATGGAAGGATTTGTGGAAGGCTAATATCCCCAATTGAATAAAGGCTCTTCTTTGGCTGGTTTTACATGAGCGAATTATGTGCAATGAAGTGAGATTTGAAAGGCATATTTTAGACTGCTCGACATATGTTATTTGTAAGTATCAGAGTGAATCCATGGTGCACCTCTTGCATGATGCCTTGGTATTTGCAAAAATTGGAAGCAGTTATGCCCGACTGAAGTTTTACAGTGGTTCTTCGAGGAGCAGAGCATCCAGTAGTGGGTACATAAAAATCTAAAAATTAGCAAATCGTGGGGTGAGGGGTGCTAATTGAACGAGTCGATCACGAGCCGAGGGGTGCTCGACTCGTTCTCATTAGATTTCGAGCCGAGTCGAATCGATCACAAGTTGCTCGTATAATGGTTTAGCCCTCTTGAAATCCACATTTTTGAGAGAAATCATAGAGTATATTTTCAATTCTTTACTTATTTTTTTCTTTTATAGTTTATTAATTTAGATTTTAACTATTAATGAAAAATTTGTTTTCAAATATATTATGTAGATAATTATTGATTTTTGCGATAAATTGTCGAGTTTCGGGCTGATTCGAGCGAGCATGAGCTAATTCGAATCGAGCGTTGAGCGAGTTTAGACTGAGTCGAATAYAAGTTGCTCGCGAGCTGCTCAACTTAATAAGCACCCTTAGGTCTACTATTTGCAATTTTAATTTGGTGGGCTTGGAAATGGCAAAATGAGATCATATTCGACAGGCAGGTGAATATTCCTTATGATCGAGTACAATTTATAAGAGATAAGTTTCATGAAGCTCGACAAGCTTTGTCCTTGGATGCACTTAATTTAAAGAACTCAATTAAATCTGAGGTTTTGATTAGATGGGTCCCTCCACAAGAGGGCTGGGTGGTCCTTAACACAGATGGAGCCGCGAAAGGTGCACCAGGAGCTGTTGGTGGTGGAGGCCTTAGCTTATACGCAACCACTATGGTTAAGTGCTAGCCTGTTTTGCAGCAAATTTTGGATGTTGCACAACTATATGAGCGGAACTTTGGGCTCTCATTAAAGGAGTTGAATTGGCATGGGAATGTAAAGTTCCTTTCTTAGACATCCGAGTTGATAGTTGTTCTTGCATTCAGCTTATCAGACAGGAAGCTTTAAATATTGGTCCTCATCGACAATTAGTTTAGTACTGCAAAGACATGATTGCAAGGCCAGAGTGGGAAGTTCGACTTKCTCATTACTATAGGGAGGCCATTGGTGCTGCGGATTGGCTAGCAAATCATGGTGTCAAGCAACAAGAAGCCTTCATGATCCTAGAACCTTTGCCAAGGGAGTTAGCCAAAATAGTGATTCATGACAATTTAGGTGTGGTCTTGCCACGTTTGATTTCCATGTAATTTTCTTAGTTGTTTTGTTTTTATTTTGTTTGAGGTTTTGTCCTCTCTTTTGCATAAAAAAAAACAAACAAACTGGAGTGGAGTGGAGTTTCAATGAAAATGCCCTTCACTCTTTTGGTCTTGATGAGTGCTTAGTTATTTTCTAGTTGAGTTGTGTTACCATCGTGACTTCTTYTGTTCTGATCAATGGTTCTAGGAGTGATGTTTTATTTGCTTCTAAAGGAATTAGAAAGGGAGACCCCCTCTCCCCTATCTCTTTATCATTTGTATGATGGTCCTAGCTATCCTCATCCACTAAGCTTGTGAAAATGGTCTTTGGCATCCTTTTTTCTTAGGGAGGTGATCGCCCTTTGAGGTGTCATTATCTCTCAAAGGTACGAGCAAGAACAAAACCCTTCGGCTCTAACTCTATCAAAATGGTAGTATAGTGAAGTAAGGGGTTAAATCCTCGGAGAAGCAAGTGAATTAATATTRTATCACCKTCGCAAGAGAACAAAGTTTTTGGGATTTTTGGAGTAAGTCACAACTAACAACTAATACTACTACTAACAATTACCAAAATAACTAGCCTTGATAAACTTACGAGTACCAWATTAACAAAGCACTAGGGGATGGGGATTACTTGGCATTTAATTCCTATCCTACTCTCTCAAAACTCGGGTCATGAAATGGGTAGTCAACTTGTTCGGGGAACTTGGACCAACACCGAGAGGTCACTCTCGCGCACCACCCGAAACCGCCTACCCAACCCCGCTGTGGTGGTCTACGTCTAAGTTCTGTCAAGACTTCACTATCCTAATGGTCATTCATGCACCATCAACGTAGCATAAATAACAACAAGAAGACGGCCAATCTCCATATCATTCATTAAACACCTTGATGAACTTCCAAACAAGTTAACACCACAAATGAAACCCAAATTTCAATCAAGCAATMAAAACATGCCAAACATCCCCTCCCCTAGCTAAATATCTAGCCTAGAGAAGAAAACATTGAAGAGAAAACAAAACTATGCATGGATTTTAAAATTCGCAAGAAAACATGATAAAGAGCAATTAATTCTAGCAATCTAGCAAGAATCTATTAATAGTATTGCAATCAAAAGAAATGAAATAGAAAGTAGAAGAAGGTTACCAAAGAAATGCTGAATTTTGGATTGAAATAACTAAGGTAAATGTTGATTACAAGCTTTCTCTCTCTAACTAAACTATGGTGTTTCYCTCTCTAGCTACCTAAGGAAGAAGAAAGCACTGAAAATCTGATCTATGGTGTGTACTTGGGGAATAAGAAAAATAAAATTTATTTACAAAATATAACCCAAAATTTGTTTTAATACACGTCATCGCAAAGTACAACCAACCTCTGGAGCGTTCGCTCCATTGTTACAAATGTCGGAATATGTAGTAGTGCCCAAGGGTCCGCTTCATGAGATGGGACATCCGCTCTAGTGGATGGAGCGTCCGCTTCAAACATTGGGCCGGAAGCCTCACACTCTTGGCTTAATACATGGTAGCTTTCCTCAATGTCTGCTCCAAGATCCAAAGCGTGCGCTCCACATCGTGGAGCGTATTTCGCTGAGTATTCGCCTGAGACTCTTGACAATTTTTATCCGAAGGTAGGGGAGTTGGAGCGTCCTCTTAAAATGGTAGTTTTTTCCCCTTAGTGATTTTCTTGCTCCAAGCTTCCCTTTGCTCGATCCTTAGTCTCTTTCCATCCTTCCAAGCCTTCCCTCATGACTCCAAAGTGATGCAAAATGGTTTCATACCTGAAATCAAGTACAGAAAGGGATCAAATGAGGCTTTAAACATCATCAAAGCCAAGACAATGTAAAACACCTCAAAAACATAGGAAAATCACATATACTTTACAAAACAAGGACAGAGGTCAAGAATTAACAATTTAAGCCCAATTCTACCTAAAACAAGCATAGGACCAACCATATTAAGGGTGAAATGAGAAGGAAAAGTGGCTCAAAAAGCCACTGATCAAAATCCTCTCCCCCCAAATGGTCCTTTGCTCGTCCCGAGGCAAAGTACTCACTTTTTAAGAAGCACGATAGTGAAAGAAAGACTCTTATTCAAAATCTAAAACACAATACAAAAAATAACTATACACTAATCCTCATTKTCGCATGAATCACGATCACTTTTAACAACTAGTGACAATCCGTTTAAACCCCAATGTTGCCAAAAAGAACGAGTGAGTTCTCGTGAGGGTTTCCTATGAGATTGACCCACAACTCAATTCCTTGCAAAGACAATTTGTATACACAAAACTTGGTGCAAACAATAACATATTGCTATCAACATCCTATCAAGAAAAAAGCTAAGCAAATTTCCATCCTCTAAAGGACTTCATGAGATAGTGGATGTTCGAGGGTCCATTCACTCTATGACTACTCACCACTTGCTCCTCACCAATGCAACTCTCCCCAATTTCAAGCTCCCAATCCAAGAGGCGTCTCATGGTCTAACACTACAAAAAAAAAGCCAAATAGCAATGGAAAAATCCGTTGCTAAATTCACCAAATTCGTTGCTAATTTCAGCAATCGATTTGATCCATTACTAAGCCTTTCGTCGTTGATTACCTTTAGCAACGGATTTGCAAAATCCGTCTTTGAATTTAGAGGCGAATATAATTCCGTCTTTAAATCCGTTGCTAAAAACAGCAATAGATTCTAAGAATACGCTGCTAAAATCAACAACGGATTGTAGAATCCGTTGCTAATTTTAGCAAAGAATTTTAAAATCTGTTGCTAATTTTATTTGAGAAAARATATAATTGTAGCTATTATTTTCACGGCTCCATACTCCTTCGCYACTACCATTTGCACTCCTTCAGAATCGAACTCGTAACCTTAAAGTCACAAAGAGATGCTCCAACAACCTACTCCACAACTTGTATACTTCTATCRTTAATATTATTAATATGTAAAAGAAATATTAGAAACGAATTCCAAAATCTATATCTAATTTAAATATGGACTGAATAATACGTATCTAATTTAGAAATGGATTTTTTTAATCCGTCTCTAAATTATAATTAGCGTTTTTTTTAAAGTCATGGGAAGCAATTGATAATAAAAATTAGCAACGGATTAAAAAATTCATTGCTAAAATCAGCATCGAATTTTTAATCCGTTACTAAATTTCAACGAATTTTAATTTCGTATCTATTTTAGCAACGGATTTTTAATTTGTTGCTAAATTGAAACAGAATAATAATCCGTTGCTAAAATTAGAAACGGAATTTTTATTCCGTTGCTAATTTAGCAACAGATTAAAAAATCAGTTGTTGTTGTATTTAGAAATGATTTTCAATTTTCGACTTTAAATTAGGGACGAATATTGATCTGTCTTAGAAATTTCGTTGCTATTTACATGATTTTTTTTTGTAGTGTAAGTCAAGGCTTAAGAAAGAAGAAAAGATATATATCTCATACACTAGCACAATGCATCAAAATTTAGAGGGATCACGTACGACCCCCTCCGGCCTCCACCTTGTGACTCAACTCCCTAAGATCAAGAGGACTTTTGTGTTGTAACATAAGGCTTGGGTAAGGGTAGAAGTTAACAAATTTGGGATATGGCGTTAATCCTAAGCGAAGCATTGACATGGATCAAACACTCAACTCATAATGAACTCACCGATTTTCCATTTACAACCCCGCCCCCCAAGCCCCCCCCCCCCCCTCTCGCCCACACACACAATAACACACACAACAATTTTAACTTAAATACTTAACTTTACAACACATTGTTATTTTATACAAACTAATTTTTGGAACTTTATATATATATATATATATATATAATATATTATATATATATATAATATATATATATATATATATATAATATATAGCTGTATATATATATACCTTATTACGTCTAGAGAAAAACATTATAGCTAAAGCAAATCCCCAACACTTTCATATTTTTCCCTCCAAAATTTTCCGTCCATCCACCTTTTTATATATTTATTTTTATTTATTTATTTTTGATGTGTTGGCATCATGTGTGTGATTATAAGAAAACAATTTTATATAGAAGGTTTATAATTGTACTTTTGATAAAACTTTAAACATCTTATTCAATTGATATACATTATAATTCATTTATTCACAAATAAAAATATTATGAAATAATTCCACATCTCTAATAAATAAGAGTATTCAGTACTTATTTAAGAAGTCGATGCATGTAATTGCACGGGAGTACGTAATAGAGTCTGGAGTGTCTAACTAGAAACATATTTCAATCGAACTAAATGAAAGTCCCGCACATTGGATTGGGGAGGAGTTGGCTGGCCATCGCCCAAAAATAATCCAAGTACTTTGAATTTTGCAAAATAATCCCAACTTATGCTACCTCTCGTTCTAACAAATAGTTCCATACCGTTAATAAATCCATTAGTAAACTACTGTAATGATGTGGCGGCCACGCCATTTGCTTCTGTTTCAATATGGCGCCACGCTAATGATCTTCTGTGCGCGGCCCTCACGCTATCCCGTATGAGACTATAGTGCACTCTGGATGTCAACAAGACTTGAGTCTCTTGGTTCTTAATTGCGGCGATAGCAGGTCGCCTGTTCATTTGCTATTTGAACATACGGGATTTTTGTACGTTTCGCGGTCTGACATTACTATTAAGGAGGGCAATTGTATGCATCAACTATTGAGTTTTACAGCATGTATACATTATAAGGTCGTATGTGGTCTAATCTGTAGTCATAGTAGGTGAAGTTGTCGTGGATTATCCAACTCAGAGACATTCAGTTAATTATGGCGCTTTGTCTAGTTTCGACCATGAATTCGCATTACTGGGATGGGTGATACGACTCTCAATGATTGATATGGCGCGTGTGTGGAGGTATTCGCTTAGCTCTTTAAAGAAGCTGATGAATCAGAGAGCAAGAACTTTGATTTCATGTCGGGTTGCCTAGACAGTCGCGCAAATGTTTCCTTTAAGTTTCTCTCTTGTTGGCGACATATTACGTTGCTGTCTGTAGATCGTCTGATATGATACTCAATATTTCTTTGCATTTAACCTCTTAGACAGTGTGTGGAGTTCTTGGATTGTCAAACCACATAAGTTTCTTTACTGTGAGCTTCTGCATTGAGTAGAGATCAAACAAAGTGTTAAGGTTGTACCTCATCACAGTTGTTACTTCTGCATTAGAGTCCATATTTGCGTGGGTCCAACTCCTGGATGATCTGCCTATAGAAGGTGAACGAAATTAAACTAAAAGGAGCGTATTCTAACGTGCCTAATTGGTATGTGTTGAAAGTTAATTCCGTTTACTACCTTGCTACTTGTGTGTTCCATAATTTAAACAAATCTTTAGTTATGTTTAAGAATGTTTTTTCCGTGTTGTTCTGTTTCGGATATGTGCATTTCAATCACTCAACAGACATGGCCCTGTGACTTCCTTATTACAGTTCGGCACAAGTTTGCCTAACGTGTGTGTTAGGATTGAGGCACGCTGTTGGCAACAAGCAGAT